>CAJVSB020000909.1:0-118172 GCA_911865555.2 Thlaspi arvense | reverse complement strand
AAAAAAAATATTTCAATTGTGACCCATGTGAGTAAATAAATATGCAATAATTTTGGATAAAAAATAAATGTTTTTAATGGCTAAATGGGGTTAGACTCACCTATTTTTTCAATAAATCGTGAAATAATTATTAGTCAATAACTAATTAAAGCAGAAAAATGTTTTTTCATGACAAAAATGAGATTGAGTGTCATTCAAGTAAATTTATAAGAATGAGAGCATTTTTGCTCTAAATTTAATATTTGATTTATAATAAATAAAATTTTTTAACCTCAAAATTAAATATCAAAATGCTAGTTAACTTTTTATTAATGAACCAATATTTCATCTCCAAACTAAACATTTTCAAAATGTATTGAAAAAGGTGCCATTGTGATAACTGAGGTCCAATAGAAGGTGTTTCTCAAAATTGGCTACAAATCTCCTTATTATGTACCATCTCATATTAGCCCCCCCTATAGATGAATAAATGAATAAAACAAAGTAAAATCATATATAATAATATGACATTTGGATGGGACTAACTATGATATCTAGCCTTAAATTTTAATATACATTGAATAGATTAATCAATAAATATTTAAATTTTTTATAAATTTAAATAAATCTCTAAAAAATTTTATTTTTTTACACAATTTTGAAATCAAACAACATATTTAATCTCAAGAGACAAGACCCACGGATTAATGCTCTTCTTTAAAATTAGGCACCAATGCCCAATTATTTGTAATAACACCCTTGCTGCCCTATGATGTGATAATTCTCGAATTGGAAAAAAAAAAGAGCCTACTGTATTGTAACAATACCTTACTCTAAAGTCACTTAGTGTGCAATTAGCCCTGTTCACAAGCTGTGAACTGGCCTAGTCTAGTCCTAGTCTCGAAAAACTTTTATTGTTTTATATAAATATAATTTATGATATTATTTTTTAAATAATTTATTTCTTTTTTAAATATAGGTTGTTTAATTTTCTTAACAAATAAGAGAACATTTTAAATTTAAGATTAAATAATTAAATGAGGTAAATTTTAACTTGTTTAATTACTAAATAACTAATAATGGATAAATTATCAATCTATTAAATTAAACTTGTTTAATTAGTTTTTTTATACAAAAAGTGTTAATAATGAAATAAAATAAAATAAAATCTTTTAACTTTTTATTGTGTACAATGTATTTCATTTTAACTTTAAATGAAAAAATGGAAAAATTTTAAATAATAAAAATTAAACTTTTAAAATACTAAATATTTCACAGTTTATTATGGTTCCGGTTCACAATTCACTCACAGTTCACGATTCACGGTCATTACCAGTTCTGATTCATGACTCACATTTTATGGTTCGTTCATAGTTTCAGTTCACGGTTTGTATACGGTTTTGGTTCATGGTTCACGATTAATTCCTGGTTTCGATTTAAAAAAAAATTGAACTGTAACTAGTCCGCAAACCTTCACAGTTCAGGATTGGACCAGACTTGTGAACAAGATTAATGGAGCCTATTATACATCCACTGATGATGTTTTGGAATTTTTATATCTATTATCAATAAAAAAATATGTATTTTATTTGTTATAACGTTCAAAATTTTATTTTCATCAATATAAATTATAAAGCTACTTCTCAAACACACACACACACACACAAAATTTGTTTTCATCACTATGATTAGTTTGACTTTAAGGAGGGAAACACAGACAATGACAAGCCTGTTGTCCTTCCAATTTTAAGTGGATAACAAGGTTTTTCTTTCATTTATTTATTTTTTCTATAGTTGGAAGATCCTTGCTTTATAGTACGACTGAAAATGTTTTTAGAGAATTTATGTGATTTTTTAATATTGTATTATAAGAATTTTTTATTTTAATAATTTTAATTTAAGATCCTTAGAGGCTTTTATTTTTTCAAACCCAAAGAAATATTAAATTTTTTATGTTTTCATTTTTGGACAAGAAAATTTGATAAATTTTAAAAATTCTTAATTAACTAAGTTTTGATTAAAAATTTCAAATTATTTGTGAATATATATATATATATATCAAAATTTAATAAGAAGATTTATTTAAAATAATTAAATGCTTTGGTAAATTTTATTTTATTTATTACTAATTACTAAAATTGATTAAAATATGATATCTTTAGTCTACATTGAAAGTTATCACATAAAACTTTAATTTTTAGTATTTAAGAATTCAATACTTAATTAATTTAGAAATAAAATCTAAACATGTTTTATTTTTTATGTTTATCATTTCATATTTAATACTATCCCACTTAGTTAATTTCAAATGCAAATAATGTATATTTTTAAATTATTAAATAATGCATATTTTAAAATTATTACACTAAACCTTTAAGATTTATAAAAGCATTCCAAGTTCTTAAGATTTAAAATTTTTAAATTCATAAATATAATTTGATTAAAAGAACTATAATCCAAAATAAATGAGCATAATAACATCTTAAATAATTAAATTTAATTTAATAAGCCAACAAGACATAAACTACTTAATCTTATTAATTAATTTATATATCTAACAATTAGATAAGTCCTATTATATTTTCTTTTAACTTTAATTTTTCTCATGCTATCTTCTTATTTTCCTCTCTATCTCTTTAATTCTCACTTGTGCCCATGGCTTGCCGTTCCCCCGAAAATTTTTTATGTTCACAACTGTTCCGAACATTTTAAAAACATAAATGAATAAAACAGCTATGGGGAATCAAATAAACGTTTAGAAAGAAAAGATTACCCCTATACAATAACTGAGGACTTGTGGGTGTTCTTGCTTCACAAAAGTTCTGTACCGGCTACCTTACTGAATGGAAAATAAATATAGAATTTTAAAATGGAGGATTGGGCATCATTATCATCATCATCTTTTTTTTTTTATTTTATTAGAATTTTTGATTATCCCTTAGGCTGAAAAATTAAAATGATACAGATTTTTTGGAGATTAGACTTTGTTGGATTTGTACCTGAAATTTATAAAATGTTTACTTGAATGGTTAGACGTTCACACCCCCAAAATCCTTTTATTTTTTTTTTATTTGGAGGGGGATTTTAAGAGGTTTTCGATCTAAAGTATTTTGAGTTGCTAGTTCACTGAATATTGTAGGGTAATTGTTTTGCATTTAATGTTACATATATTAGATGGTGTTTGGTTCCAAAAATGGCTCAATTATTTGCATTTATATCCTTTATGATATGTATTAGATAGTATTTGGTTCAAAATAACTTCACAGCTTTTATGGCGCTATTTTTTAAACAATAACTAATTATTATTGTTAAATTTTTCTATCATTTTTTATCTATGATAAAAATTATAAAACCACCAGAAAATTATAAAGATCGAAAGCTGTCTATTTTATGAAAAGGATTACATGCAAAGCTTATTGCTTTTTGAGTGGCAGCCATCCACCTTACTGAACCGGTGATTTCACCGATAAAATCTCAATTATATAAAAAAAAAGGAGAATGCTTTTAGGGGTGCTTTTGCCTCAATTAAAAATTCGTAGATTAAATTTATAAAATTTGATTTTAGAGCTTCGGTAAAAGCTATGAATAAGGATTCTTAAAATTAACAAAGTCCGAATTTTAAGAATGTTTGTCACTCTTTGCTCCCTAAGATTAGATTGTATTAAAAATTCATGTACAGTAAAAATGCATTTATAATTATCTTCCTCTCTTTTCTGTGTAGTTAATTTTTTTTTTTTAAAAGGAAACCCTAAAAAATGGTAAAATTAGATTTCTACAAAGTTTTTTTAGGTTTTCATCCTTTTCCATATTAGACAAAACAATAGGAAAAGAGTGGAAATTAGACATAAAAAAAGAAACCTTTGTAGTGTAATCAAAGAACATCTCATGTTTATCTCTTAAGGTGTTTGATTTGCCCTTTAAAAACACAGAAAAAAGAAAGTTAATTTAAAACGGATCCTTGGAAATAACAGAAAGAAAATTATTTGGTGCTGAGATTATTTATTTATTTTTGTAACAACCAAACATCACATATAAAAGAAACAGTTTTTATTTTTATTTTTTTTTGCTTTTTATTTTTCATATCAAATCAAATATTAAAAAATTACAAAAACATTTTTTATTTTAAAAACTGATTACATATGGCCAAAAGGACCTACTTGTTCAATAAGGGAAAAAGAAAAAGGACTTTAATCGTTTGGCCAGGATAAATGACAAATAAGGCTCTCATTTGAAGTCTAAAGATAGAATACAAGTCAAGAAGTATACACTATGCGTTCAAACTATCCTCATTCTTTATTCTCCATTTTCTTTCAACCAACAAACGAGATTAAACGGATTAAAAATTCTTATTTGGACTTGGCCATTTCCAATATTTTACTTGTTTGGTTTCATTCGGCTGGGGAGAAACTTCCCCATTTTTAATCTGGTCAGTGTTTGTTTCAGTAGCCTTCACATTTAGTTTGAAAACAATAGGGTATGCAAACATATTCGGCCCCAGTATATTCTAAAGTGAGCAAATAGCCCCACCCACTAGCACAGTCGATATTTAACTATGGGTTCAATTGAGTCAATGGCACAGATTTTGCATCACATACAGTCAAACAGAAATTGAAAATAAAAAAAGCATACATATGATAAAGAGAGGGTGGCACGAAGGTATAGTAGAGAGAGGATGACTGGTGATGGTGGAGTAGACTTGCATGTAATTGAAATAATGCTTACGGGAGAAGAAATTAGAGGAAGAGACACTACCAGAAAAAAGGCATTTTGTGACCGCATGATCGGTCACTAATTTCAAAGGTAGTGGTCATTGAATAAATTAGTGGCCGCATTTATGACCGCTACGGTCGGTCAGAAAAACCCTCGTCCCTAATCGGTTTTGTGACCAAGGCGATCACTAATCAGTGACCGAACATAATCGGTTACTAATTAGTGACGGCAATAATCAGTCACTAATTTGGTCACTAATTAGTAACCGCTATTACTTCTGTCACTAAATAGTGCCGTAGCTTTTCCATCATTAATTAGTAAGCGAAAAACATGCGGTCACTCATTAGTGACTGATTGTGGCGGTCATTGATTATTTAGTGACCCTTTTTATAACAAAATTAGATACACATTTAGTGACCGGAAATGCGGTAAGTAATTAGTGACCGCAATTTTTCCATTACTAGTCAGTCACTATTTAGTGACCCCATTAACCTTATATCCTAACTGCGCGTAGGGTCACAATTGGGTCACTAATTTTGTGACCTCTTTGTGACCCATTTTATGGGTCACTAATGCTGTAGTTGCTATAATACATATATATCATTTTAATTCGCATAATGCATTATAACAATTCCTGTAATGCATTTGTATTATTTCAATTGTAATTCACCAGTAACATACATAAAAAGTAATTAAACATCATAGTACAATTGGTTTGAAATGTCAAAATCTTTAATAATACAATTTGATAACTATTTTGGAACATAAAAAATGAAATAAGAATATAAAGTATTAAAACATAATAATGTTAAACTATAACTTCACTGCTTATTGCCTTCTCTAGTGCTCTGATTTTGGGTTGGTGATCCACATTGCATTATATTGAACTTTACCATCATTCTAGCCATTGCAGCCATCATAGCCTCCTCCCTGCCCTTCATTGCCTCTTCTCTAGACTTCAATGTCTCTTCTGCTAATTTCTTGGCCTCCTGAAACACTTGTGCCTCTCTTGATGCTATTGTTTGTCTCTCCTCTGCAAGCGCTTTAGCAATTATCTCTTGTAATTGATTCGAACTGACATATCTAGGAGGAGGTGTTGTAGAGATGGATTCAAATGAACTGTCAATAGAAGCAAGCTCTCTACAATGATAGGTGTTCCCAAAACTATAAATTCGATTCTTGCAAGGCCCACCATAGATTGCAACCCATTTCTGTGCATCAAATGAGCTTTCTGGAGTAGGATTGCTACCATATTGATTGAAAAATGTGTGGTCATACTCCTCCTAAAAATAAATCGATGACAAGTAATCACATTACCTTACATGATGATAATACTAGAATAGAAGAAATAAAAAAAATAGATTTTGGTAAGAAAGACAAACAGAACTGTGCTTGTAACTCAGTTGAGATATGCCTGTAACTAGTCAGAACTATACTTGTAACTGAACAGTCTAAGCCATAAGCATCCATTGGTTCAGTTACAAGTAGGGTTCCGTTTATTTACAATCAGATTTTAGTTCAGTTTCAAGTATATCTCCTTTCAGTTACATGCAGATATGTCCCTCTATTCAACCAAACTAGGACCAACTCTTAGAGGCAATGACTTGCTCAGTTACAAGCATAGCTTTGTATGGTTACAATGAGAGGCCTGCATAGTTACAAGCACATCTAAGTTCAGTTATGCGCATATATTTTCATTGATAAAATAAAATTTAATCCCAGTCACACAAGCAACCATTGTTTCAGTTACAAGCAGGATTCTTTTCAGTTACAAGCATATCTCAATTCAGCCTTATATAATAGGTATTAGAAGCTATTGAAAGCTTACTTGCCTAAACAAAGTATATAAGCCACATTCTAATTTAAAAAGTAAATCACCTTCAAATTTAAGAATCACATGATATAATAGGTCCAGTAAAAAATCAAATGTTTTAAGCACTTTGTCAAGAATGGTAAGAGCATAAAGAACATATATCTCCTAAAAATTATGGTAGTGAATTTTAATATATTGTAAATTTGGCATTAGAAGTTTACTCAAACCCTCTTCAACTTGTTGTTGACATATCACTCTTTCCTTGTTTTCTCCGGTGAGTACAGTCATGGACCTAAACCTGGCTGACACTCGTCCCACCTTGTTCCTAGTGTATTAATTTATTAAGTGAATAATTTATATAAATAAATATAACTGAACTGTGACAATGATAAGAAATTTACCATTCTACATTTGTGATCAGCAAATGACATGGAACCGCCGGTGTGTTTTACAATTGATCCATCTTTCTCAGTCAATCTGTTCTCTCTGGCTTTTATGCACTTATTCTGATAGTTTGGTGCATTCATCCAACCATTACAGATTACCTCATAGTCAGTGGCGAGCATGTATTTGGGCACTGCTCTCACTAGATCCCTTAGGTCATCACTCCCAACTTGCTGAATTGTTACTTTCTTTATTTTATGAATTGTGTTCTTGTAATTTCTCTTGTAAGTTTGCTCTTATGAGTGTCGTATACCGGCATCATGGTGTGGCAACCATGTGTACATCTCCTATCAAAATTAGAATAGTTTTGTGAAATTGCAAATTTGTAAATTAGAGATTCTTGTTATGTAGAACAAATATTTGTTTGGATATATATAGTATCATCTTAAATTTATTAAATAGGTTGTCCTTCCTATCCTAAGAGACTTGCTCTCATGTTGCATGTGGCCCTAGATACTTCCTAAAAATGGACATTATTTGGCGAGTGACACCCTCGGGAATGAAGCTGCCAAATGCAAATTGAATGAAGTTCAGTTGCAGCAATATATAGATAAGTTAGGACTAAGTAATAAAATTAAACTAAGTTAGAAGCAAAGTTTACCCATCATGAAATGGTTGGATATGTTGGCGGCCATCAATATGGACAAGTTCAGAGCTCGTAGATTTGGGTTGAATTGCATGTGCTGTGCTAGACGGAGAAGGGTGGCCAGCATGTTCAACGCTAAATGGAGAGGGCTGGCCCACAGCTGTAGCGCTCGACAATGTATTCACCGTCCGCCTACCGGCCTCTGACTCGTCTTGAATATGGAATTCATCAGCTACTTAGTCAAACGTCTAAGGCACCTGGTCATTAGTGTGCCTATCGCCAAGTCCACGCCCACCTCTGCCACGCCCACCAAGTCCCCAGCCTCTGCTAGAATATATTCTACACATACAACATGCATTGCCAGTGTAATCTTTTTCATAAATCCAAATTTTGACAGTTGACCGGACAAAGAATAGAGGTTACCTGATTGGTTTTATCAAGTGAAATAGAGTAGTAGATAGCTGGATGAGTTAATACAACATATTGTGTGAGTTAACACTGAAAAGTTCAACAAAATCACATGAACAGTTCAACAAACAAAAAAATAAACCTTGGACAGCTTGTCGAACTTGAAACAAAAACTAAATATTGTAAACATATAAGGAAAATTACCATGTACAGTAGTATAATTACATTTCTAAATATTTTGAAAATGTTATTTGGTAGTTTGATACAAAAGTCACTGGTCAATAATCATCCCCCCACATCCCAACTACTATTTGAATCAAAATCTTCTAACTTAGGTTTAAATTCATCCGTATCTCCCTCCTCAAATTCCACTCCCTCTCGTGTACTTGGCTGTGATTGGATAAGTCGAAATTCCTCAATAGGTACCTCAATTGGTGCTACACTATGATCTACTAAGATACTCGGAGAATCAAGTTCAACAGTAAGGAAAATCTGAAATGGTGTTGGTATACGTTCTTTTTGAAATGGAGCATCAGGTATAGGAAGATTGCGTTCCCTTTGCCTTGCCAGAAGGGCATTTGAATTCTGCTTCCTGATTTAGCTTTACACATTACATGCTAGTCACGCCTCCCCCTACTGTTTTTGGGAAAACTTGTGTAGTAGACTTGCTGGGCTTGTTGAGCCAATACAAATAGATTAGTAGTTTTCAACTTCCGGGTGTGATTGATTTCAACAAGCCCAAATCGCGGATTCAGTCTAACATGGCTAGGGGACACATCAAACCAATGGCATTTGAATAAAATGACATGGTTTCCCATTCCAAAGTATTCCAATTTCAGCACCTCTTCCAACAATTTGTAATAATCAACCTCATCCTCACTCCATGAGCTCCCCAGCACATAGATACCACTATTCAATGTAGATTTATGCCGCCTATAATTAAGCGTGTGAAATTTATACCTATTTACAAAATAACCATTGTATGTTTTGACCAACTGACTAGATCTTTGTACTATGCAGCAAATGTTTTCATCAATCATATGCTGAAGATCTCTAACCTACGAAGTTGTATTTACGTAATTTTAGCTGTCATAATACAATTAGTGGCTGAAATTGTTACTTTGTTATACTTACATAATCCAGCAACCATCAAGAGAATATGGAATCTCGTAATCTCCCCAGGTCCTCCTCCGTAAGGCTTGGGTATAGCTTATACATGTCTTCATCAAACTTGCTGGACAAATCCAAAAACCAATCATAATAAGTAAGTTAGAACTATTTCTGAGGTCATCATAAACTGCGTGTTATGAGAACTCACATGGTAAAAGGAACAACTTCTTCACAATTTAGGAGCACATATCTATGTGCCGCCTAATATTCTGCGTCGTTGTGGAAATGTTGCCGATTTATTTGAGTCCCAAGAGGTCTATCTGGATGACGAAAAACTAAAAGCTCTTCATGCAATTGCACTTCCCCACCATCGTCATTTCTAGGCATTTGATTTAATCTGGTGTGTATATTGGAGTCAAAGTATAAAGAGTAAAATGTTGCCACTTCCTCAATAATGTATACCTCCACAATAGAAGCTTCCACATGGGCACAGTTTTTCACCTTTTGCTTTAAACGGTATAGAAACCTGTGAAAATATAAAGACTATATTGATTTGTGTATGTGATAATCGACCAATGCATAAATGCAAAACTATAAATTGTCGGATATGGTAACTCAGTATCATACCTTTCAAATGGATACATCCAACGATATTGTACTGGCCACCAACTTTTGCTTCGTAAGCCAAGTAGATGGGAAGATGCTCCATTATATTGAAGAATGCTGGTGGGAAGATTTTCTTTAATTTACAGATTATCTCCATAATATTATTTTTCAGGAGTTGCATGTGTTTTACATGCAAAACAGTTGAGCATATGTCTCTAAAGAAAACGCTCAGCTTCGATATGGCTTCCCACACCAGTTTAGGTAAAAGGTCATGGAAAACAATTAGAAGTAACCTCTGCAATAACACATGGCAATCATAACTCTTCATTGCATAGAACTTTCACTCCTTTTTGTTCACACACCGGCCAATATTTGAAGCATAGCCATCAGGAAGTTTCAGGCCTTTTATCCATTTGCACATCTCTTTCACTTGTTCGGCACTTAGTGTATAGGTTGCTTTGGGTTTCATTAGTTGTCCTCTATTGTTCTGAAAGATATGTAGTTCAGGCCGATCACAGTACAACTCTTTGTCTTTCCTTGCATTCCCATTGTCCTTCGACCTTCTTTTCACATCTAGTAAAGTGTTGAACACATTTTCAACGACATTTATTTCAATATGCATCACATCCAAGTTATGGCGAATAAGATTTGTGGACCAATAAGGCAACTCCCAAAAGATGCTTCTTTAACCCAATTATGTGCATCGCCATATGCAGGCAAATCTTTAGGATTCCCATCTTCATCGTAGCTTTGTGGAGGCAATACAGATAGTCTCCTCTTGATTTTTATTCCTGATAAACGTGGAGGAGGATTGTCTTCTTCATATCAACCTCAGATAAACTGTTGACTTTGTGCTTGGTATGCGTGATTGGAAGGCAAAAATTGACAGTGACAATTAAACCATGAGTGCTTCCGTCCATTAATTAGATGGAAAGCCTTTGTACGCTCCATACAATATAGACAGGACAATCTACGATGAGTGCTCCAGCAAGATACCATGCCATAAGCGGGGAAGTCATTAATTGCCCACATAAGGGCTGCTCGCATAATAAAATTGTGTTTATTGAATGTATCATACGTCTCGACTCTTTCATGCCATAATAGCCGTAATTCATCAATAAGAGGCCGCAAAAACACATCCAACTTTTTTTCAGGGGATTTTGGACCCAGAATAAATATATTTAAGAAAATATATGGTTCCTCCATTGCCATTCCCGGGAGAAGATTGTATACGACCACCATTATTAGATAACAAGAATAAGGAATGGCGTTATTGTTGAATGGAGTAAATCCATCTGTGCACATTCCTAGGCAAACATTGCGTGGCTCAAATGCAAATTGAGGATGAGTATGATCAAAATGCTTCCACGCTTCAATATGCACAGGGTGTGCCATGCTACCATCCTCACATGGATTATGGAAGTGTCATGTCATCTCCTTAGATGTAATTTTTGACATATAAAGCCTTTGAAGTCTTAGGATGAGAGGTAGGCAGCGCAAAACCTTGTATGACACATATATTCCAGAGTCCACATTTCGTGGCTTGTATCTCTCATGACCGCATATCGTGAATTTTGTCTTGTGCATGTTTTCTTTGTAATATAACATGCAATTTCTCTGACAAACATCGATCTTCTAATAACCCAACCCAAGTTTGACCACCATTTTCTTCAAATTGTACAAGTTATTTGAGAACACTACATCTTCTGGCATTGTGCTTCTCATCAATGTTATGATGCAATCCATACATGGTTCAGATAGGTTGAAATCGGACTTAATATTCAACATCTGCAACACTGCGGACAATTTTGTTTGTTTCGCGCAACCTTCCCACAAAGGTTCCTCCGCATCTTTTAACAATTGATAAAACTTCTCAGCTTCTGGGTTGGGTGGTTGTTCCTCATCCGTTGGATGCTCATCTCTAGGAAATGACCAATCAAAATTCGGTCCTTCAATATCCAAGATCATGTCTCTCATCCTAAAGTTGTCATCATTCGTGGATGTAGAAGTTTCACCAGCTAGACCCTGCCGAAATGGTTCCCCATGAATGCCCTAGGTAGTGTAGCCTTTCTCAAAACCATAACGTATGAGGTGATAGTGTACAATTTCACGATCATTGAATTTCTGATTGCATCACTTTAAACATGGGCATTTTATACAACCATTATTCACAATCTTTGGATGGGAATAAGCAAAATCTAGAAATTGTACTACCCTCCTAGCAAACTCGTCCCTTAGAAACCCATTTTCATCCAAGTGCCAGTACATCCAATCCCGATTGGAAGCCATATCTGCAAAGGGCTTATTTTGGGAGAAGAATAGGTAATAAAATTATTGAATTTCAATGTTATCTAATATTCTATTCCTATAACCATGAGCGAGTTATACTATTTGTATGGCAAATAGTCATACAGATAGGACAGGAAGTAAACTGGAGAAACTAAGAAAATAGAGTACAGATTCTATATATTAATCCACCCAATATAATCTCGTACAGAAAACCATATAAACTCTCACACCAAGGTAATACAGAAGGACCAAAAATGGGTTTGATGAGATAATGCAAAAACTGATGATAGAAAACACTTACAAATATTAGAAATAATGCCACGGGTAGGAATGCAATTGCGAAGAGGAACGCGGAATAGTGGACCATAATCGCACCCTGGAGGAATCAACGCACTCGTCGTGTGAGTCGTCTCTCTCTCTCTCGCACTCTCTTTCTCCTTCTATCTGTGTGTTATCGTAATGTAGGTCAACGCATATGAGACAAACTTGCAAAGGGGGGGGAACTGAATTTTGGAATGTTTTAAACTTACCCGCCTTATGATGTCCAAATTTTGGGTGAGGGGCACCCCTATCACTTAAGTATTGGGAAAGAAAAAAATGTCATGTTTAATTGGGTAAAGTGATTTCTAATTATTAAATTTCAATAATTAAACAAGATATATGTATTAATTAATAGAAAATATATTTACAATGTGTGTGTATTTATATATATATCCACATGTGTGTGTATATATATACATGCGTGTATATATCAATATATGTGTGTGTGTGTGTATACACGTGTGTGTATATCAATACATGTGTGTGTGTGTGTCTATTTACACATGCACACGCACCCATGTATGTACATATGTATGTAATAGTGTGTTATAATTTGTCATGTATCTAAAATGCGTGTTCAACAAACTGAACCAAATCATTTTAACAATGACGAGATTGTGGTTTGGTTTGGTTGGTTCAATTTGGGAATGAATGGAATTGTGTACGGTTTCCTTTGATATTTGACGGTTAGACAAACTCAACCAACTGAACAAGTCTCTCTATTATATACTGCACTGATGTATACTCTATATATATGGGGTCGTTAGGTAGGTTGGATAAGATAAAGCAGGATAGGGCAAATTTTGGATAAAGTATCTTAACCGCATAGTGATTTGAAAAATTATCTTATTTGGCAGAAATGACAGAAGTAATGATTAGCGGTGGTAATAAGGATAGTATTATCCAGCTAAGTTGATTGGGGGTCGGATAAAATTATCTTACCCCTCCCCCCAATATAGTTTATCTAGATTTGGCCCCTCTATTATCCAATCTCTCTCATCCCCCAAACTTGATCTGACCTTCTTTTATCTTATTTACTGAACATGGATAAGGGTAGATAAACTATCCTTATCCACCCTTATCCAGGCTATTAAACAAGCCATTTATATTAGTGTGACTGAATATACTCTATAAATATATTTGTTGGATAATGTATGATTGTACAATCAATTGACATAGATAATGAATTTGTTCAATGAATGTAATCCACTCTATGTAGTAAATCACCAACCATGGTCCCAAACCAAAACTGTAAACTATGGTTTGTTTTGGTTTCTAAAAATTCCAAACAATCAACTATGGTTAGTTTTGAAACAAAATGACATTTGACTTTTATATATATATTTTTTATCAATGTGTAAAATGGATAGGGTTGCACATGGTTCAATGAGCGGAGATGATATTTGTAACTACACTAATTTGTCTGTAGCAAAATGGGTCTATGATTGTAACTTAACATTTAATCATTATGTGACACATAGAGATCAATGCTTGTAACATAAAGGAACTCTGCTTGTAACTGAATGCTCGGCCATTGTGGTGCCAAGACATCATGCTTGTAACTTACTGGTCCATGCTTATAACATAAAGGAACTTTGCCTGTAACTGAACGCTCGGCCATTGTGGTGCCAGGACATCATGCTTGTAATTGAACTGATTTATGCTTGTAACTTATTGGTCTATGCTTGTAACATAAAGGAACTCTGCCTGTAACTGAATGCTCGGCCATTGTGGTGCCAGGACATCATACTTGCAACTGAACTGATTTATGCTTATAACTTACTGGTCAATGCTTGTAACATAAAGGCACTTTGCTTGTAACGGAATGCTCGACCATTGTGACACTTTGAAATCATGCTTGTAACTGAACTAGTTTATGATTGTAACTAAACTGATCAATGCTTGTAACAGAAAGGAACTTTGCTTGTAACAGAACGCTCGGCCACTGTTACGCCCGGAAATCATGTTGTAACTGAAATGATTTATGCTTCTAACCAAACTGGGTCATTACTTGTAACTTGTAACCAAACAGAACTCTTCCTTAGACTTTTTAAATGTTCTGCTATACTAATGATTACACGTTGCCTTCTCTTTCCCATGCACACTCTCTTTGTACATCCCATAAATGGTACAGTAACTGAATGATATGATTAGTGCTCCGAGCACCCCAAGCGACGAAGAAAACTAGGCGACGCTATAAGCACGAGCACTGTCAAACCCTTCTCATACCATCGTCCGAGCACTATCGGAACGAGCACCCACAACCCACCACACCGTCAACCTAGAAGGAGCAACTACCAAAGAAGCTTGTAAGCTCTCTCTTCCTCCCCTCGTCTCTGTTTTCTACCCTAATTTTGCTTCCCACTGTCTATATATTTTGCACCAGCCATGTTATTGGCTCTGTTCTGTATATTTTGTTTTTCATTGGTTGAGCATTAACGAAACTAATGATAAAGTGAATAGTTTATATAAATGTTCTGTATAGTTTGCACCGGCCATGTTACTGGCTCTGTTCTGCATATTTTTCTTTTCATTGGTTGAGCATTAACGAAACTGATGATAAAGTGAATAGTTTATATAATATTTGGTCAATATTATATGTTTTCACAAACTGTGGGTTGCGAGCAATCTTAGAAAATCTATTTTTTTTTGTACAAGTTTACAAGCATGTGCTGTGTGTCAACTATCCATAGCATGGTTCGTTATTATTCTGCCGATGTTGCTTATACAGAATGGCACGTAAAAGAGTTGCACAGAAAATGGGACAGATAGCTATTGCTACTTCTGCGAGTAGCGTAGATGAAACCCCAATAAAGCATGGGGATAAATGTGCTAGTGGTCTGCATCATTTCAAGTAATATTCTCCATATTAAAATTCACAATATGTACAAAATATGCAATTAACAAAGTATTATTAATTACAGGCTGGAATTCATGGCTCAGAATGCACAAACGTACGGCTTAGGATTCGCACGGGGTTATCGAGCCATACTAAATGCATGGAATGAGTTGCTCTCCTCAGATAAGGAGAGGTATGATGAAACTGCTAGGAGAAGGCGGTAAGCCTTCAAGGACAAATATCACTCTAAAAGTGATGCAAAGTCTCATGATGCAAGTGCTAAGTTACGAGCATATGTATGTTAAACTATAATAATGATTATGTTAATGGTAAATTTTCAAGCAAACACCTGCAATCTTACTACTATAAACATGTCAAACAAATTACATACAAAAATGCCAAATTACAAGCACTGAATTCTTACTTTTGGCATTATTGTGGATATAGGCTGCTTTCTTGTCAAGGTGTTCAACAAAATTTCAGAAGTTAGTTGCCCAAATAATTGAAAAGCAGAGGTAGCATGTTTGAGAGATGGGTTTTAGGGGTTTATTGAAGGTTGACTGTAAACTGTTGGCCCTAGACATCTGTGTAAAACTGGTCAACAATTTTGATTGTTATGGAAGAGTAATGGTTGTCTGGGGTAACAGGGCTGAGGTCATAGCTGTGGACATTGGCACAGTACTTGGCATACCTTCGTCTGGCACATCCGTAGCTATGGGCGATAAGAGGGGTAGGAAAGTGTCTGTAGAGGTGCAAAAACTTAAGGGTGTAAGCCTAACCACTTTGGAGGTAAATATTAGGTTAGGCATTGTGGATATAATGTTCAGAAGATCATTCATCTTGTACGTTGTGACCGTGCTTCTCTGCCCAACCTCCAAGAATGCCCCTACTACTAGACTCCTAGATGTCATAGTAGACGTCAGTAATCCATCATAGTATAACGGGGGTCAACTAGTTTTGGATTCGCTAGTGGCTGAGATCTAGGAGTTTAAGGCGGGTGGGGGATTAAAGAAATCACTCGGTGGTTGTACATTCTTCTTAATGATAAGCTGTGTTTTGTTGTCACATTTTGGACTTGCATATTGTTACTCAAAATTTACAACTGATAGTTTTATTATTTTGAATTTACTAACTTTTTTACTTCTACAAATTCCCCCAACCCATCAATCCAGGTTAGTAATGAGGTGCCTTTGACGAGGCAATGGAAAAATAAACAAATTCAAAGGTGCATTCAAATTGAGAGGAGAGGCAAAGAGGTACTGTAAAGTATCTGTTAAGTTACAAGCACTCGTATTATTTTTTTCAAACATTATATATGTAAACTTTCAAGCATATGTATGTGAAGTTACAAGCGTGTTGTTTTCAATGTATTTCTGTAAAGGTTGATTCATTTAATATATTGACATACATTCCAGGGTATTGTCCCCCCAAAAAGTGCCGGCATGGATCCGGACATTGCTGCTAGTAGGCTGCAGCATGAGGTAAAAACTAAATACTAACTGCCATATCACTAGGGCTTATTTCTTAAGATTTAACTTTAACTTTGTTTCAGTTCACAAGGAATATCTATAAAGATGTAATGTCAACAGTCTACAAGAAATTGAAACTTGTTGACATTGCACTGATGGTTATAGCCGCAACACCCTCAAAGTCCCCCGATAGGGCACAGCAGGAAGAAGCTTAGGACGAACACAATCAAACCCAGGAGGCACCTGTTGCTGCATCCCCAGCATCTCAGAAAGAAGCTGAGCAACCTACTGTTGCATCCTTGGCATCTCAGCAAGAAGCTGAGGAGCCAGAGAAAACCAAAGGGGCACCTCAAGAAAAAGAACAACCTGAGGAAGTCCCTACTGCTAAAGTAGATGAGGATGTTCCTTCCCGCCAAACAAGAACATATGCTAGGAAAAAACCATCGGTGGCCTCATCTACAAACCAAAATAAATCTACTCTCAATGCCCTGTTTTCATATTGCGCCCTCAAATCACCGTCTGATGAAAACAGGTATCTCAAAATTAATTTTCTAGTTCAAACTAATTTATATATTTTTGCGACAATATGATTCACATACATTCTGTTTATATAAAAGGGTGCTTTTTAGTGTGCTCGAAGTCCACTTGTCACAATTAGACTTCCACACTCTCTATAATAGATAGTGGGTATCCAATATGGTATGTATTACTTACTTTTCATTGCATTATTTAATATTCAATTCCATTGTTTAATGTTAAGCTGCCCAAATTAGGTTGTCATCTTTGCTGCAACACTATGGAATTACCAACAATTAGAAGAAAATGGTATTGTATCTCGACATTTTCTTAACCCCCTCTTTATGGTGAGAATTTTTATACTTTATTTGTAGTCAGTAGTTTCAATATAATCTGATGAGTGGATAACAAATTTTTTTTCCATGTAGGATAACGTAATTATACATTTCAAGAGGACTGCGAAGGCACCACTTTCGTAGAGAGTGTCTTCAATCAAATTGTAACAGGATATGACATCTTCAGTTGCAATTGGGTAAGTTTAATTATGATTGTCATAATGTACGCTTACTTACAAGCATATTACTATTTAGCTACTTTCATATCTCTGTACAGTTACTAAAATTTTATAATTATTCTAAGTTTTTGCTCCTTGCCTCTCTAAGGAGTATTGGAGCTGTTACGCGTTGTCCCCTGCAAGTAGAATACTATATGTGTTAAATTCCATGAAGATGAACAAAGCAAGCCAAAGCATCAACTCGACCAGTTCACAGTATCATGTCGTTGGCAACATATTTATAAATTTCACTACACTATCTTCTTCACCATCTAAATGATATGTATGTCTTTTTGCCCAGGCAACGAAATTTCATGAGCTCCTACAAGAATTTGGCCACAGATCCCTAGAAGACAACCAAGTCAACCTAAAATATGTCAATCTCCCTCTGCAATCAAACAGGTAAGTATAGAATTAAATTAGTTAGAACATATAATGTCTTGCCATATTTTTCATGTTTAATATGTGGATGCAGTTGTGATTGTGGGGTATATGTATTGAGATACATGCAGACTTGGGATAATGCACCCATGCCTAAGTATTCTTTCGTAAGTGACTGATCATAACAACACTATTATGATGATTTGCACAAGATAGTGTGTTCAATTTTAATCTAATACGTTTCTACAGGCCATGATACGAGAGTTCAGAAAACAATATGTATGTGATGGGTGACACAACCTAGAAATGAATACCGGGAGAAAGTATTCAAGGATGCTGGGGTCTGGGACAAACTAGGTTGAGTTGAGCTTCGCATTGCCTGTCATGGGAAAATAAAGGACTGTAACAGTTTCTAGTGGACATGCAACATGAAGAATTTTTAATGCCTTACAATTTTTTTGTGTAATTACTCATAGGACATAGATGCATGAAAACAACTACTGATTGCTGGTTAAGCTTATACATACTTTATAGATCTAGGAAAACAATTGTACAGAGATTCTTTATTGGTTATTGTACAGATCTAAATTTCTCGCATTCTTTTTCAAGCATATAATTGAATACATTGAGAAAGTTATGCTTCCAACTAAATAGAGATGTGCGTGTAACAGAATGGGTCTCTACTTGTAATTATACAGGTCTTTGGTTGTAACAGAATATCAGATTTTCACTTTCGATAAAATTGCTGAACAGCCCTTGTATTTTGTTTGTAAGTAAACGTGGCTATGCTTTTAACTAAACGGGTCTTTGTTTTTAACTACACAAGTCTCTGCTTGTAACTGAATGAGTCTTTGCTTGTAACTATAAAGGTTCTTGTTTGAAACTATACAGCCTCTGCTTATAACTGAACGAGTCTTTGCTTGTAACTATACAAGTCTCCGCTTGTAACTGAACAAGTATATACTTGTAACTATAAAGAACTCTGCTTGCAACTATAAAAGTCTCTACCTGTAACTGAACGAGTTTTGCATGTAACTATACTGGTCTCTGCTTATAACTGAATGAGTAAATATGCTTGTAACTATAAACATCTTTGCTTGCAACTCTATATGTTCCTTATGAAACAAAGCTTTGCTAGGAATCTAATGAGTCTGTATTTATAACTCAATGAAACTCTACTCATAACTGAACTAGTCAACCACTTAATTCCATAGATGGAGGTATGCTTGTAATTGAACAAATATATGCTCATAACTAGATTTTTCCCAATTGGTGAGCTAAATATTTAATTATAAAAAAAAATTATTACTGACCAAATTGTAACCCATAAATGGGGGTCACAAATTAGTTACCACAGTAAAATGATCATTTCCTTTAAATAGTGACCCTAATAGTAACCGCCTAAAGTAACCGCCTAAAGTTGGTCACTAATTACTAACCCTTTTTTGTAACCGCCAAATTTGGGGTCAGTAATTAGTGACCCATTTGTAACCGCCGTAATGGGGGTCATTAATCAGTGACTGACCATAAAGGCCCACCCCCCAAATTTGTGACCTTCTTTGTGACCCACCAAGAGAGGGTCACTAATTAGTGACGCATTTTGTAATCGCTTCATATTCGGTCACTAATTACTGACCCTTTTGTAACTTATCCCGTAGCGGTCGCTAATTTTGTAACCAATTTCTGACTGCAGTGTATGCGGTCACAAATGCAGTCACAAATTGGTCACAAATCAGTTATTGCCTTTTTTCAAATAACTTAGCTTTAGTCAGTCACTACTAGGTCACTAATTGGTCACTAATTAGTGACCCGTTGCTGCGGTCACTAATTTGCAGTCACTAATAGCATTTTTTCTAGTAGTGAGAGACGCGGAGGGGGTGCAGAGATGGACAACGATGAGCAGCAATTGCTTCCGACAGCAGGTGGGGACTGAGAGTAAATAGAGAGAAATGAGTGCACTGGGAGAGAAATGAGAGGGAAAGAGAGAAAGGAAAGACGCAGGGAGGGAAGAGATGACATTTATATAGTTAAAGATTACCAACACACTTGTGCCAGTAACTCCTTCATTCTTCATGCCTCAACTGCCAGGCTTTTTCCATTTCTAACACAAAATTTAAATTACAAACGCACTTATGTTGGTAACTCTTTCGTTCTATGTGCCCTGACTGCCATGCTTTTCCCATTCCTGACACAATTTTTAAATTACTAACGCACTTGCATTGGTAATGCGTTGGAAATCCTATTAGCTTTTACATGACTCAACTGTCGTGTCTAATGGTTTCTTGCAAGTTTACCAATGCAAGGTTGCATCAGTAAGTTTCTTTTCGTTATTACTAATGCAATAGTGCATTAGTTGCATACATGTCCTCTTACTGACGCAATAATGCATCGGCAACTATTTCATCCTCCTACATTTTTCTACTTTTTTTTTATTAGTTCAAAAACTATATTATATATATTTATAAATAATATATACGCTATACATATATGTACGTATATATGTATATATAGATGAATGTATAGCATATATATACATATATACACATATATGTATGGACATATTTATATACATGTGTATATATAAACATATGTACCTACATAAAGATATATATGTGTACATATATATGTCTATATATATACATGTATGTAGATATATAAAAATTTGTATAAATACACATATACACATATATATATGTAGATAGATATATGTCTATATGTATGTATGTATGTATGTATATTTATACACACATACATATGTATATACACACATATGCCATACATATATACATATATGTGTATATACACACATACACACATACATGCCTATACATACATATATACATATATGTATACATATATGTATATATATATACTTGTACATGTATACATGTATGTATATATAGATATATACACGTGTATATGTATAAATATATTGACACCACATATTTGTATATGTATGTACATATATGTATTTATGTATGTATGTATGCATGTGTGTATATACACACATAAATGCATATATGCATGCACATACATATATGTGCATATATACACACATACATACATATATATGTATATATGTATGTATATATATACACACACAGATATATATATATACACTTACATACATACATAGATACATACATATACGTATGTACATACATGTATGATACACACAAATACACATATATGTTTGTACACACATGTATGCATGTATATGTATGTGTATACACACACACACACACATACATATCTATTAAACTTAAAACACTTCAACTTTCTTTTGCCTTGAATTTTTTGAAATGATTTTTGATATTTATTATAGTTATATATATTCTTATCCCCTTTCCTATTCCCTTGGAAATTTTTTGAATTATTCTTATTTTTCTTTCATTTTCTAGAAGGTGCTATAATTTTCTCAGAACCATATTGTGAACAAAATTCTTCTAATTTTATTAGTAATTGAATCTTTCTTAAGTTTCGCATTTAACTTTAAATCTGTTCATAAAGCTAGTCCTTCTGCATTTATTATTGAAGTTAGTTGTCAATATGTTAATTCAACATAAAGAATTATTCCAGTATATTTTTCTCTTAATCTATTCTCACTCTTTTTTATATTAATTTTGGTAGTCCTGCTGCAAATCTCTCTTTCTAGAAAGCTGATGAATTATCTTGTCTTTGTAATACTTTGGTCATAATTATGTCTATATGCCATCTAAAGTTTTGTAGAATAAAGCAAGTAAGATTAGACAATTATTCTGAAACTCTTTCTATATCTACATCTGGTTCATTGTATTTACTATTGTTAATGTCTAATTACTATAATGAATATATAAGTAATTATATGATAAGCTTATAATTATAATTTATTCATTAATCATTACAACTATAATGAATTTATAGAATTATAAGTTATTATATGGTAAATTTATAAGTTATCATTTATCCATTAGTTACTACAGAGTTATTATTATTAATTTCTAATTATTATAATTAATTTATAACATTATAAGTTACTACACAATAAAATATAATAATAAGTCATTATGATAACTTCTAATAATATAAATCAATTATAAGAATTTCAAATTAGTAATAATAAATGTTCGTAGCAAAATAAATGTTATATTGAAAGATAAGAATATTCTAATAGAATTAGTAGGTAAAATAGAAGATCCAAAATTACAAATAAAATATTTATTAGAGATTTATTAGCAAAAAAAGAATTGACTATAATAAAAAATGAAAAAAAAATATGGCTTAAAAGAAGTATTAGAAAAAATTTTAAAAGAAAAGAAAAATGATAATATAATTACATAAGATTTATAGGAAGAAATTAAAAAATGAAAATAAAATTATAAAAATATAGTATTTTGTGAAAATGAAAAATCTAGCAAAGGAAAAGAAAAATTAGAAATAAATTCAAAATTGAGAATAATGATAATAAGTCCAAAAAACTTAGTGAATATTTAAGTGTAACAGAAAAATAAAAACTTAAAAATGAATTATTAGAATAAAATTAAAAGTAAATAATTCATACACTCTAGATGTTATATAAATAGTTTGTCTTGTTTTTTCACATTTGTCATGTTGCTTGCTTGTCTTTTCTTTTCAATAGCCCTTATTCCCATTGTATTTGTCACTTCAATAATAGTCTGCACATAGCCTCTATTCCCCCTCCCCTCAACTTTTGACATTACTACTTTTGCAATTATTCTTCTTCGGCCAGTTATGGCATGCCAAAAATCATATCAGTTATCTTGTTCAAACTGATCATAGTCTTTAATTATTTTTGCCTAAGGAAAGATCTTTAAAAAAAGTTGATTCTAAAGCATTGAATAAATATTCTTTACCATTTTTTATATTTTTAACTAAATAACAAGAAAAATATAACATATGATTTTCATTGTAAAATAAGTAATAAAACAAAGATAGGTGGGTTGCCCCTCTTTGCATGTGTCTAATGACCTCAAAAGCAAAAATACATATCTCAACAGGACCATCTCACTTAAACATTTGGGGAGTTTTAATTTTACTTAAAATTTGTCTATTTATCACTTGGAATAACTTAACATGAAGGGGCCATTCGCTTGTCTTTATAGGAGAAGGTATGATAGGATAATTTTACCTTACCTGTATAGTAATTTTATCCGTTCGAGAAGAGTAAGGATAATATTGTGTAAAATAATGATAAGATAGGGTAAGTTTATCTTATCCTGTAATTATTTGGCAGAGTGAACAACCCCTAATTTGTTTTATTAATACTAAATTTAAGTATATCAGGTAATTTCTATGAACAATTATCTAGGAGAGGTCATTATCTTGGAAACTGTCTTCTTTCTTTTATAAAAACTAAACGTATATCATACTTTGTCAATTAGCCATTTGAGCTAGAGAAATGTTAAAACTAGTAATAATTCAAATTAAAAAGAAGGTTGCACTAAGCACTTAAAGTGTTCAAAATCTCATATCAAATATGAACAAATGGAAAGATTAAAATATAAGTAGTGACATTGCATATATCAACAAATTGGTTTTTTTAGATGAAAAGAAGTAATAATAACTTTGTAATACTTAACTCAAAATAAGAGTCCAGGGCCATATATACACTTTTTGCTAAATTACATAAATATTATAGTGCAATAATTTTAAAACAATTTCTTTTTTAGCAAAAGAAAATATTTATCTACCCTAGAGTGGAACCAATTGAAAATGCAAAAGAAACATGCATGGATGCTTTAATCTGCCCATGAGAGGTCCAAGTTTTGGGGCTAATGCAAATGAAAAACAAAATTTTCTTCTCTGAAGTACAAAATTAAAAAAAAAGTTCATTTTGCCCCTTTTTTACTGTGAACTGGTATTCTAGTCCAAGTAAATTAAAAAAATATTTGAGAATTCTACTGAATTCAAATACCCACATCAAGCAATTACACAGAAAATAAAATTCTTAAATAGGCGCTATGGAATTTACCAATTTACCCATAATATGGCATCACTTTCTTTAGGGAAATAAAAGCGGAGTCACTATCCTTTAAGAAAAGGCATTTTAGATATTTATGGAAAAATATTAACTGACTTAAGCATTTTTCATTTCTTTTATTAACAAAAATTAACACCAGGAGGCATTAATTCAGCACCAGTAGTATATTGGAAGGTCAATGAAATGTATCCAAATAAAAAGAAAGAAAAAAAGTTGGGTGTAAATCAAATTAGTTAGGGGACCAAGGACCAATATACAAATTAGCTAACTTAGAGGGTAGAATAATGTGAGTCGAAGTGGGTATGTACTCCTCCGTAATTCATGAAAAAGGTTAGATGAGTCATGACTCAATAATCTCACACCCACCCCCCCTCCCCACCCCCCCCAAAAAAAAAAAAGAAAAAAAGAAAGAAAAAAACTAGCCTTTTTTCTTCAACACAATTGGGTTCTACATGTCACCCCCCAAAAACCCAAAGTAAATAATAAATAGAGAGACATCACTTATTTCTCATGTAATTATTGATTTTTTATGAATAATTAAAATATGTTATTTTCTTTCCATCAAATTTCTAACCAACCAAAATTGAAAAATAAATAAATTTTGCTTGTTATACTTTATTTTTTGCCCCCCCCCCTTCAATGTCTTGATTCTTTTCTTAATTTTCCCCTCTTCTTCATTTTATTTTATTTAATACTTCTTTTTTTTTTTTAACAAACAGGGCCTTGATCCAAACATACAAATGACATCATGCTGAATTGATATGTCAAATGTTGATTGAGGAATATTATATGGATTCATTTATGTCAAGTAGGCCTTGTTTGGTGTTACTCTAATTGTGGTTATTTAAACTTCAATTTTTGGCAGATAAGAGCTTTTACCTTAATCAAATCAACTATAAAATTCTAATAATTACACACACACACACACACACATATATGTATGTCCATAAATATATGTGTGTATATACACATATGTGGTGTCTATACATGCATACACATACACGTGTATATATCTATATATACATACATGTGTACATGTATATGTGTATATATACATGTATACATATATGTATATATACATAGACATTCATGTATATACATACATATATACACACATGTGTATATAAATACATGTATACACGTGTGTCTACACAAATATACATACACGTGTGTCTATGCAACTATACATACACACGTGTGTATACACACACATATACATATATACATATATGTATATATACATATACATTATTATGTTTTTATTATAAATCAATGAGCTTAATTAAAAATATGAATTTTGGATTTAATTGAAGAAAATCAAAGTTCCGGGAATTGAGGGCCTTAATTGAAGAAATTTAATGTTATTGCCTTTACTCACTAGGCTTAAACTAAAAAAATGAAATTTGGGCTTAATTGCACAAATTTAAAATTCTGAAAGATTAGGGGTTTAATTGAAAAAATTAAATGTTATTACTATATGTCAATGGTTTAATAAACATATGAAATTTGGACTTAATTGAAAAAATTAAAAGTTATTAATCTTGTTTTAATGTTAATTTTGTTAAAGTTTTAATTTTAAAACAATTTCTTATTCTTTTTATTTTGTTAATATTAGAAAATTATTTCAAAATAAAATTATACTAAAAAAGTTACCGACGCAACCATTTCATACCAATGAAGCCATTACATTCGTGATTTTATTTTAAAATCTTACTTTTGGGACACATATTGATGCAAGCATTGTGTCGGTAAGGAACAAAAAAATTTGTTTTAAATTACCAATGCAAACATTTGCTTTGGTAAATTTTCTTACCAAAGTTCCGTTGGTAAGTATTTTAATGAATATTTTATACATATCCACATATTTTTATCAAAAATTGCATCAATAATTTTCATATTTATTTTTTTAATAGATTTACCAACGTAGATTATGCAATGGTAAAGTAAAAAAAAAAATTAAATTTATTACTAGTGAAACCTTTGCATCGATAAATGTTACCGACACAGGATTTTGCATCAATAAATTTTGCTGACAAATATTGCGTCAGTAATTTCGACAATATCTGATAGTTTGCTCCCCTTTTTTGCATAATGGTATGTTTTATGAAATTTTGACAAATATTGTTAGAAATTGGGTTGGTAAATTGACATAAGTTTGTGCGTCACAAAATTTGCACTTTTCTTTTAGTGTATATAATAGTATCAAAAAACTAAATCTTGTCATACATAAATAAGAATAATTGTTACAATTAGCATATAGCAGTTCACAATCAAGTAAGCTAAATTTCTCTATAAAATTTTCTGTGACCATGATAAAAAATATTATAGACTACTGTAACATCAATAAAAAATATCAAAATTCATAACTGATACTAAATATCCAAAATCTCATTAAGTCCTATTCTTATTTACCATTTTTTATTTGATTTAATGTTATTTAGTGGTAGATTAACAGTATTAGTATACAAAAGAATAAATAATGCATTATATAGTTTAATGGGTAAATAGGATGGAGAATAAAGTTTAAGGAAATTAAATAATTTTCACTCTTTCTTTTAATTTAGGATGGTCAACGACGCACTTTTTCCTTACTAAACACACTAGTGCATTGCTTGTCAAGGGATTTCGCCCCATTCATGTCAGCCCATCCAAGTGAGTTTACCATGAGGATGCAAGTGGATAGGGATATCTAGTGACTCCCCTAGGAGGCTTATTTACATGTCGCAATCCTATGGATCATATTATCTCCCTTTGGGATTTTGCTATAAATATATGATTTAAACCTTACCTTTGGACAGCAAAAGTGTCATCCTTCTGTAGGATGGATACAACACAAGCTTTAGAAACTATCATGGAAGGTGAAGAAAGGATGGGCAAGGAGTACGAGGAGTTAGTGTTGTCTCTTCCATGTGTTAAGTTCTGGTACCACGCCCTCTACAAATATTAAGGCTATTGGATTTCATCTAGACACTTGAAGGGTATGATCTCCTTTCGAAAACACTTCAATGCTCAAGACTCTAATATCATTTTAAGCACTTTTCCAAAATTTGGTACTACATAGTTGAAAGCTCTTGTGTATACAATTCTTAACCGTTCTCACTATGCCCCTAGTAGTGCCACTCACCCTCTCCTTACTTGTAATTCTCACAGCCTTGTTCCTTTCTTTGAGATCCAAATTTATGGTGATAAAAATGAAAATCCTAATCTAGAAAACCTACCTAATCCAAGAACTTTTGCTACTCATCTTCCATTCTCACTATTGCCATCAAGCATCTCATATTCCAATTGCTGCATTGTATATATATGTCGAAATCCTTTGGATCAGGTTATCTCTTATTGGTATTTTCTTACAAATCTAAGTTCAAAGTATGAGGAGACAAATTCGATGAAGGAAGCAGTCAAGATGTCTCAAGAAGGAATATGTGAGTATGGACCATTTTGGGACCATGTTTTAGAGTATTGGAATAAGAGATTGAAGAACAAAGATAGGATTTTCTTTCTTGAGTATGAAGATTTGAAAGAAGATTTTACAAGTCAATCTATTAAGCTAGTAGATTTCTTGGGATTATCGTTTTCTGAGGAAGAAAAAAAGAGAGGAGTGATAGAAGATATATCAAAGTTGTGTAGTTTCAAAAATTTGAAAGAACTGGATGTGAACAAAGGTGAAGGCATTGTAGTAGGAATACCAAACAGTGCATTTTTTAGGAAAGGGGAGGTGGGAGACTGGGTTAATCATCTAAGCCCAGCAATGGTAGAAAAAATAAAGAAGCTCGTGGAAGAAAAATTCAAGGATTCTGGTGTTACTTTTAAAATGATTTCAGAGGTGAAAAAGGATTGGTGAGAGTAAGTTAAATCTTTGGTAGTTGTATTTTTTTCAAGAAATGTCTCGTGGTCTTCATCGTTGTTGTTAGTGTTATTATTATTATTGTTATTGTTGTTATTATTGTTACTATCATTGCTGCATTGGAAATATAAAGATTTCATGTGATTTGGAAATAATTGCTTTTCATTAGATGTTTTGTATTCAATATTGCACATGGCTGTATATTAAAAATCTCATGCTATTTTTGAAAGTGACTGGTGCATGTATTTTGTGTTTTTTCAGAGGTGATGAAGATATTGATGTGAAAGCAATTGCACATGATGTGGTTTGAACAAAAATGTATTTTTAGTTTTACAAATTTAATATATTCACAATTGATAATATGTTGCGTGTGTTGCATGTGCACAATTTTAATTGTTGTCCTTTCCTTGTTCTCAAGTGGCAGCTTTTCTTTTTTGGCAATAAATCTCATTATGTTTCTCTTTCTTACATCTAAAAATTATGATGAAACATACATTGAGTTAAATGTTTTATTTGGGTACAATTTTAGATTGCCAAACCAACTGATCACTCAACCAAATGCCAAGATCCATTACAACCTCTACCTCTTTCTCTCTCCCCCTCTCCCTCCTCTCTCTCTCCCTATCCCCACAAACAAAGCTACAATATATATAAATATGTGTGTGTGTGTGTGTGTGTGTGTGTATAAGACTAAAGATTAACACACACCAAGCATCCATATTTAATTTGATTTCCATAAATTTGAGAAAATCTAAATCTACCTCTTTTATCTTTGAAATTTAATAGAATACCTATCCCAATCATGACTCATACTTGAAATAAAATAAAAGAGCAACATAATTATTTTAGTGGTTCTACTAGTTAAGCTAATCAAAGTAAATGTCTTCACGGGAAATTGATGCTTTCGAGATAAAAATTCTAGAGTATAAAAAAATCTCTTTCTTTCATTTCCTTTTCTCTAAAAGATTGAATTGAATTCCAACAAAAATATAACTCCGATGTGGGCACATTTTTGTTTCTTTCTTGATATTTTTTGAAAAATATATAAGGAAGTGGACACATTGTATTGAATGAAGGAGTACATAAAATAAAGAAACATAACACAACAAAACAAGTAGAGCAATCATTCATTAAACAAAATAATATTTAACAATACAAATACTAGAACTTGAATTGCACACACATGTTTTCTAGGCACTTTCCAAAAGATAAGAGATTTAAAATGAGACAAAAGCAAGAAATTATCTTGTACGCTTCTTCCTTCATTTGCTGCAGCCTTGGAAGGCTCATGCAGGTGGTCCATAATCAGCCGATTATCCACGAAGATCTTCACATCTTGGATGGCTCATGTAGATGGTGAATAAGCAGCTAATCGATAAAACTCATGTTTTAGCAGTATGCATAGTTATCTTTCTTCGAAGTCAATCTTTGTAAACCTTGAAATGATTTTAACTTGCTGTCTTTCAAAATACTTTTCATTCTTTTCAATGGATTTCAGAACCATTTGACGCAGTTTGTTGACTAAAGATAACTTCATTCTTATGTAGACAAATGCTCCAGCAAAGTAGTTCAAAATGACTCAAACACATCCTATCTAGAAAGGCTTTGCAGAAGGGATTACTTTCCTCTAAATGAGCTCCTTTCC
Organism: Thlaspi arvense; assembly: GCA_911865555.2. Taxonomy (NCBI): domain Eukaryota; kingdom Viridiplantae; phylum Streptophyta; class Magnoliopsida; order Brassicales; family Brassicaceae; genus Thlaspi; species Thlaspi arvense. The sequence continues at coordinate 88,679 of CAJVSB020000909.1, read as the reverse complement.
AACATGAATGCCATTTGTGAGGACTGTCTATATAAAAGATGTTATCCCACTTACAAATAGCTTTCTTTATTGGCCTGTTTCCCACTAATCTACCAAAAGTACGTTGGTTTGCAAGATGGTGCAATCATTTTATTAGAAATTTTCTATTTTGGATCACCGTTAATTATTTTAACTTTATCGAGATTAGATTTGCTTGCGTAATTCAAATTTGTAGATATATACGATAAATCCAATGAAGATAATGCAATAATGATTTTATAGGTTGTAAGCATCCATGTGAGATACTATGGTTAAGCAAAACAACATAGATAAACATTAATCAAAATGTGTAGCTAAAGAGTCAATCATATTTCTTTCCTTATTTTAAGTATTATATTTGATTTATTTGATATTAGCTTTAATAATAATAGTGTGATGATCCAACCCGTTTTGGGTTTAAGTTTTTATTAAGTTTATTATGTTTGGATGAGTTCAAAAATTATTTTTGGAGGAATTTCAAAGGGTTTTAGATGTTGGGGAGTATGTTAGAGAGTTTAGGAAAAACTTATGTTTTGTTAAAAAAAAAAAAAAAAAAAAAGAAAAGAAGTTATTTTATCCAAAATTTTGGAATTTTAAGCCCTCAAAGGATTCGTAGACCATTTTAAACTCCTAGAATTTTTAGACAAATACTTTTTGTGACATCCTAAGGTAACCATAATTGAACGAAAAATTTTTGAGGACAAAAATTAAGATGTTTTGTAGCAAGGGCATTGTGGTCTTTAGCCTCTTAAGTGACTTGTGTTAAAACATTTCAGCCCCCTTTTAGCCTCATTTATGCCATTCCCGCACAAACCCTAGGAGAGAGAGAGAGAGAGTGAAGAGAAAGTGGAAGAAAATGGGGAAATCTTCATAAAAGGTAAGGGTTCTACCTCATATTGAGTTTAAGCTTTAAAATCCTTGTACATCTAGCATGTTTGCACCTTCGTAGAGCTTTTAATCGGTGTAGATTTTTGTTTTGATGTTGGATATGTGTTGTAGAGAGAGGGAGGCGGGTTTACCCCACCCATAGAAATTTTTGCATGATTTTGGTGATTAAACTAGAATAGCTTGAGATTATTGCCTTGTATGGAGTAAAACTATGTTTATAGAAGATTTTTGGTGGTTTAAATCTTGTTTTGGATTACTGAAATTTAGAGAGAGAAAGATGGGTTTGCTGAAATTTAGAGAGAGAAAGGTTGGGTTGCTGAAATTTAGAGAGATAAATGATGGGTTTGCTGAAATTTAGAGAGAGAAAGGATGGGTTTGTTGATGGAGTAGAGGGAGAGAGGTTAAGGGCATGTTTAGGTGGAACCCAAAAGTTAAGAGAGGATAAGGGCTTGTGTTTTATATAACCTAAGACTTAGGCATACTTTTGGATTGCATAAATATGATATTTTCTTATGTATTTGTGTATCCCACGTGTAGGGGAAGAAAATAGAGTTGAGCCAGATCCTGAGATTATAGCTTATGGACCACGCGCGTAGACCATCTACCTCAGTGAGTGGCATGTCTCCTAAACTTGGCATTTTAAATTCTATATATGCTTTTCATGAAAATATGAGCTGCTTATGAAACCATTCGAGTACGAATTTTTTAGAAATCATGGAAACAGAGTGCTATTTTATGCTTTACGTATATGTAAATTTTATATGCTTTCATAAGATTTTAGTGCTTCGACACTTAAACTAGATTGCCGGACAACCATCTGGGGCAAGTGGTAGTCCTACGTATATGATGTTAGACTCAGTGGGGTCTTAGAGCACCACAAACTATGTCAATCTGGCCTGGAGTGGTGACCCATGGCACAGGCTGCACAGTGTAGTAGCGTCCGACATATTTGAATGTTTTGCATTTTTCATATGTTTTACTACCCTCAGAGCTCTTAGTTGTGCACACCGAAAATGTGTTAAATGATTTATGACTCATGCATGAAAATGTGTTAAATGCAAAGTTTTTGGATAGCTTTCCATATGTCGTTTATGTTAAATCATGAGTATGATTATAATGCTCCCAAGGAGAAAACCTTTATTACGGATGATTCTTGGTTATGCTTTGATTGCCATAGATCTTTTTTTTCTTAATGGATTTTTATGCTATATTATGAAACACTATCTGTTTCCCATGTTTAGTACATGTGCCATTCACTGAGAATTTATTTCTCACCCCCTTTATTTCTTCAGTTCCAGGTATACCTTGTTGGTACCCCACCCTCAATACTGCACGTGCGATCACAGTTCACTAGATGAGGCGGCCAGTTTATTTGTTTAATTTTTTTGTTGAGGGTGCTTGTTTTAGTAATTAGGACTTTTGTAGTAATATTTCTTGTATTGATAGCTTTAAGATCTCTTTTGGCATGGTTAAACTTATGGGAGATGATTTATGATGTATATCTTTGGCTTATGATAGATGTTGATCATAGTACCATACTTATGTTTGCTTGGGAGATTTGGCCTTGTGGCATTTTGTGGTGATGGTAAAGATGTAGTCATATGTTTTGTATGTGATAGCTTGAGCTTGGGATTGTTGTGTTGTTTCGGAGATGTTGCTTTTGGTAGCTATGTTGTAGTAGTTTGAGATATTACATGGTTTGGATGGAATGTTTTTGCTACAGGTTGGGTTATGTTGGAGGGGTTTGACTGCTGGCATGCTGCCGAATTTTCGTTCGGTGGGTGTTGGCTATTGCCCTGGCTGCTGCACCCTGCCGGGTTTCTAGTTGGGCGGGGTGTGTTAGCTTAAGTGGTATCAAAGTGAGTGTTAAGAATCTAGATTCATGCATAGTATTTGATTAAATGCAAATATTCTAATGTTCAGGATTTGTGATTTTGTTGAATTATGGAGCGTGCTAAGAGAGGTAGAGGTAGGGGTAGGGGTAGGCCGAGGAGAGAATAAATTGCTGGCCAGCCTCCTAGGGATGACACAAGCACAGCCGCGTCGACAGCATCGGGGGAGGGAGGTCCCTCACTACCACATGCCAGTGCCCCGGGAGACCTACCTTCTATGAGAACTACTCCACCACCACCACTAGTGACCACCACACATGTTCCTCCCATACCACCAGTGAACCCAGCACCGCCACCAACTCCTCTAGTTACACCGGAGCTAATGACTTTAATAGTTCAAGCCGTAGGTGCAGTCATGACATCTAGTTCTACTACTCAGAGGCCCAGATCGGATGAGGAGAAGATTATAGAGAGGGCCAGGAAGTTAGGGGCAACTGAGTTCCATGGGACCACGAATCCATTGCAGGCAGAAGGGTGGATTCAAGAGATTGAGCGGATTTTTGATTTGATGCATTGCCTCATTGACCAGCGAGTGCAGAATGCTACTTTCCTTTTTAGGGGTAGAGCTCTACAGTGGTGGAAGTCATTTAAGGCTAGGTAGCCAGTAGGGACAGTTGTTAGTTGGACTGAGTTTAAGATCGCATTTGATGAGCAATATTTTCCATCGATTTACCAAGACCAGAAGCACAGTGAGTTCTTGGATTTGAAGCAAATGAGCATGATAATAGCCAACTATGAGGCCAAGTTTACTAAGTTGTCACAATTTGCATAGAAGTTTGTAGAGGAAGAGCAAGACAAGTGTAGATTGTTTGAGTGTGAGCTGAGACTAGAGATTCGAGCTAAGACTGAGATGCAGGAGCATAGTAGCTTTGCGAAATTGGTAGAGCATGCTTTGTGGGCTGAAGGTATTGAGGTAAAGTTTGCACAAAGGAGACAGGAACGAGCCAAGAGGAGTACCCCAATAGCTACGTCAGCGAGGAGGGAGGGGCAATGGCATAAGAAGCTAGCATCAGCCCCACCAGCTGAGCAGAGAGGGGAGGCATCAGGTAGATAGGGCTCTATGTCGGTATCTGCTTTTAGCTCGGGTTTGAGGGAGCAGAGGTCCACTATAGCGACGTTTAGAGGTGGTGGAGCTGCGAAAGCCCGAGAGGCAGAGAGTGCTATTAGTAGGAGTGCTGCAAGGACAAAGAGATCTACAGCATGGGTTCCTTCTTGTGTGAACTGTGGGAAGAATCATAAAGGGGAGTGCATGAAAGGCTCCAAAGTGTGCTACAGATATGGACAGGCTGGGCACATTAAGCGGGATTGCCCACATGTGGGTCAGAGTTCAGGGATTCCTCCTAAGCCAGATACGTTTCAGAGAGCTCAGCCCAAAGATAGCGGCCCTTAGAGTAGCAAGCAAGGAGGGACTACCAGTAGACAGAGAGTAGAGGCCCGAGTTTTTGCCGTGAGTCGTCAGGAGGTGCGGGCCATTCTAGACATAGTGATGGGTATGTTATCTTTTTGGCACAAACGCCGATGTGTTATTCGATTCGGGTTCTACTTTTTCTTTTATCTCGTGCGCATTAGCAGCACAGTTGGGTTTGAGGCCAGATAGATTAAAGTAGAGTGTAAGTATCTCCACACCCGTGGGGGAGGTTTTTGTTATAGAGCAGGTATATAAGGATTGTAGAATAACTATAGATGGGACAGAGTTGATAGGAGATCTAATCTCGTTGGAGATGCTTGACTTAGATGTAATTTTGGGGATGGACTGGTTGACAGCTTATAAAGCCCGAGTGGACTGGTTTAAGAAAGAAGTTACCTTGCAGTTGACAGATGGCAGTGAAGTATGTTTCTTAAGAGAGAGACACCTTTTCCCTACTTATTTGATTGCAATGTTAACAGCCACCCGTTTGTTTCAGAAAGGTTGTGAGGCGTACTTGGCATGCTTGGTAGATAAGCAAGTAAAGACCCCAGAGTTGGCAAAGATACTCGTAGTTTGTGAATTCCCAGACGTTTTTCTCAAGGACTTGTTTGGCTTGCCACCAGATAGAGAGGTAAAGTTTGGGATAGAATTGATTCTTGGCACACAGCCTATTTCGCAGGCTCCCTATAGGATGGCCCCAGCAGAGTTGAGGGAGCTCAAGACACAGTTACAGGAGTTGGTTGATAAGGGCTTCATACAGCCTAGCTCATCACCGTAGGGAGCACTGGTGTTGTTTGTAAAAAAGAAAGATGGTGCTTTGAGGTTATGCATAGACTATAGACAGTTGAACCGGGTAACTATCAAGAATAAGTACCCATTGCTGAGGATAGAGGATTTGTTTGATCAATTGCGTGGAGCCTGAGTGTTTTCCAAGATAGATCTGAAGTCAGGATATCATCAGTTGAAGATTAAGGCAGAGGATGTGCCTAAGACTGCCTTTAGGACGAGGTATGGACATTTTGAGTTTTTAGTCATGTCGTTCGGGTTAACAAATGCCCTTGCCGTATTCATGGATTTGATGAACAGGGTGTTCTGGCTAGACTTGGATACGTTTGTAGTTGTGTTCATTGATGACATCTTGATTTATTCTAAGGATGAAGTGGAACATGCCGAGCACTTGAGAGTGGCGCTTTGGACTTTGAGAGAGAAGCAATTGTTTGCCAAGCTAAGTAAGTGTGAATTTTGGTTAGACAGGGTGTCATTTCTTGGGCATGTGATATCTGCTGAGGGAGTATTAGTGGACCCACAGAAGATAGAGGCTGTAGTGCAGTGGGAGCCACCCACTAATGCTATTGAGGTAAGGAGCTTTCTAAGGCTGGCTGGATATTACGAAGGTTTGTTGAGATTTTTTCCATTATAGCTACTCTTCTTACTAAGCTATTGAGAAAGAATGAGAAATTTATTTGGACAGAAGAGTGTCAGCGTAGCTTTGAAGAATTGAAGGAAAGATTGACTACAGCTCCAGTTTTGACTTTGCCTAAGAGTGGGAAGGACTATATGGTGTATAGCAATACCTCTAAGAAAGGGCTAGGATGTGTGTTAATGCAAGAAGGAAGAGTGATAGCCTATGCTTCTCGGCAATTGAGGCCGCATGAGTTGAACTACCCCACCCACGATTTGGAGCTTGCTGTCGTGGTTTTTGCTTTGAAGATATGGAGACATTACCTTTATGGAAAGCACTGTCAGATATTCACAGATTATAAAAGTCTCAAGTACATCATGTCACAGAAGGAGTTAAATTTAAGAATACGCAAATGGGTGGAGCTTTTAAAAGATTATGACTGTACAATTGAGTACCACCCAGGAAAGGCCAATGTGGTGGCTGATACCCTAAGTAGGAAGACTTCCGGAATGCTCTCTACGTTACGGATAATTAATGTGCCTTTACTAGTGGAGTTCAGGTCTTTGAATACACAGTTGGCAATATCAAATCAAGGAGCGTTATTGGCTAGATTTCAGGTGAGATCTACCTTGATCACGCAGATTAAGGAGATGCAGAGGGAAGACCCACAGCTTTTGAAGGTATTCACAGATGTTCAAGCTAGGATGGAGGGTGATTTTAGAGTGAGGGAGGATGGCACTTTGATGTTTAAGGAACATATGTGTGTGCCTAAGGTGGGAATCTTAGAGAACAGTTAATGGAAGAAGCTCATAGTTCAGCATACGCGATGCACCCTGGGAACACCAAGATGTACCGAGACCTGAGATGAAGTTATTGGTGGAGAGGCATTAAGAGAGAGGCGGCAGACTATGTCTCTAAGTGTTTGACATGCCAGCAGGTTAAAGTAGAACATCAAGGACCAGCAGGTAAATTACAGCCGTTACCGATCCCTGAGTGGAAGTAGGAGCATATTACTATGGATTTTGTGATGGGTTTGCCAGTGACCAAGAAGGGGAATGATGCTGTTTGGGTTATAGTTGATAGGTTAACTAAGTTGGCTCATTTCTTACCCATTAAGAGTACTTTCTTATTGGACAGACTAGCTAAACTTTATTTGGATGAGATTATCAGTAGACATGGAGTGCCAGTATCGATTGTTTCTGACAGGGACCCCCGATTTACTTCTAGATTTTGGCCAAGTCTTCAAAAAGCCATGGGTACCAAGTTGCATTTCAGTATAGCTTTCCACCCATAGACTGATGGACAGTCAAAAAGGACTATTCAGACCCTTGAGGATATGCTACATGGGTGTGTGCTAGAGTTTTCGGGTAGCTGGGACGATCATTTGCCGTTAGCAGAGTTTGCGTATAATAACAGTTATCACTTTAGTATTGGTATGCCACTGTATGAGGCTTTATATGGGAGAAAGTGTATGACACCTATTTGTTAGGATGAGGAAGGAGAGAGGAAGTTGTTAGGGCCAGAGATTGTGCAGACCATAGTAGAGCAGATTAAGGTTATCAAAGATAGATTGAAGACGGCCCAAGATAGACAAAAGAGTTATTCAGACCCGAAGAATAGAGATATACATTTTGAGATTGGTGATAGAGTGTTCTTAAAGGTTTCGCCATGGAAGGATGTTCTAAGATTTGACAAGAAGGGTAAGCTGACCCCCAGGTACATTGGACCGTATGAGGTTATTGAGAGAGTGGGGCCAGTTGCCTACCGACTGGCACTTTCACCTGAACTTTTGCAAATACATAACATTTTTCACATCTCCATGTTGAGGAAGTGTTTAACAGATCCTAACCAAGCCCTCCAGACTCCAGTGGTAGAATTAAGAGATGATCTTACTTATACGACGGAATCGATATAGATTTTAAGCATCGAGGTGAAGCAACTTTGTTCTAAGAACGTGCCATTAGTTAAAGTGTTGTGGAGAAGCCCTAATAAGGAAGAGATGACGTGGGAGCGTGAGGATGACATGAGAGCCAAGTATCCATACCTTTTTCCAGCTTCAGGTAACTAAATTTCAAGGATGAAATTTTTTTTAGGAGGGTAGAATTGTGATGATCCAACCCATTTTGGGTTTAAGTTTTTATTAAGTTTATTATGTTTGGATGAGTTCGAAAATTATTTTTGGAGGAATTTCGAGGGGTTTTAGATGTTGGGGAGTATGTTAGAGAGTTTAGGAAAAACTTATGTTTTTGTAAAAAAAAAATAAAAAAAAAAAACAAAAAAGAAGTTATTTTATCCAAAATTTTAGAATTTTAAGCCCTCCAAGGACCCCTAGACCATTTTAAACTCCTAGAATTTTTAGACAAATATTTTTGGTGACATCCTAAGGTACCCATAATTGACCTGAAAATTTTTTAGTACAAAAATTAAGATGTTTTGTAGCAAGGGCATTATGGTCTTTAGCCTCTTAGTGACTTGTGTTAAAACATTTGAGCCCCCTTTTAGCCTCATTTATGCCATTCCCGCACAAACCCTAGGAGAGAGAGATAGAGTGAGAGAAAGTGGAAGAAAAGGGGGAAATCTTCAATAAAGGTAAGGGTTCTACCTCATATTGAGTTTAAGTTTTAAAATCCTTGCATATCTAGTATGTTTGCACATTCCTAGAGCTTTTAATCAATGTAGATTTTTGTTTTGATGTTGGATATGTATTATACAAGAGGGAGGCGGGTTTACCCCACCCATAGAAATTTTTGCATGATTTTGGTGATTAAACTAGAATAGCTTGAGATTATTGCCTTGTATGGAGTAAAACTATGTTTATAGAAGATTTTTGGTGATTTAAATCTTGTTTTGGGTTGCTGAAATTTAGAGAGAGAAAGATGGGTTTGCTGAAATTTAGAGAGAGAAAGGTTGGGTTGTTGAAATTTAGAGAGATAAATGATGAGTTTGCTGAAATTTAGAGAGAGAAATGATGGGTTTGTTGATAGAGTAGAGGGAGAGAGGTTAAGGGCATGTTTGGGTAGAACCCAAAAATTAAGAGAGGATAAGGGCTTGTGTTTTATGTAACCTAAGACTTAGGCATACTTTTGGATTGCATAAATAGGATGTTTTCTTATGTATTTGTGTATCCCACGTGTAGGGAAAGATAACAGAGTTGAGCCAGATCTTGAGATTACAGCTTTTGAACCACGCACGTAAACCATCTACCCTCAGTAAGTGGTATATCTCCTAAACTTGGCATTTTAAATTCAATGTATGCTTTTCATGAAAATATGAGCTACTTATGAAACCATTCGAGTACGAATTTCTTAGAAATCATGGAAACCGAGTGATATGTTATGCTTTACGTATATGTGAATTTTATATGTTTTCATGAGATTTTAGTGCTTCAGCACTTAAACTAGATTGCCGGACAACCATCTAGGGCGGGTGGTAGTACTACGTATATAATATTAGACCCAGTGGGGTCTCAGAGCACCACAGACTGTGTCAGTCTGGCCTGGAGTGGTGACCCATATCGTAGGCTGCACAATGTAGTAGCGTCCAAGATATTTGAATGTTTTGTATTTTTCATATGTTTTACTGCCCTCAGAGCTCTCAGTTGTGCACACCGAAATGTGTTAAATGATTTCTGACTCATGCGTGAAAATGTGTTAAATGCAAAGTTTTTGGATAGCTTTCTATATGTCCTTTATGTTAAATCATGAGGATGATTATAATGCTCCTAAGGAGAAAACCTTTATTACGGATGATTCTTGGTTATGCTTTGATTGCCATAGATGTTTTTTTTTTTTTTTTAAATGGATTATTATGTTATATTATGAAACACTCTTTGTTTCCTCATGTTTAGTACATGTGCCATTCACTGAGAATTTATTTCTCACCCCCTTTATTTCTTCAGTTCCAGGTATGAGGCGGCCAGTTTATTTATTTATTTATTTATTTGTTGAGGGTGCTTGTTATAGTAATTAAGACTTTTGTAGTAATGTTTCTTGTATTGATAGTTTTAAGATCTCTTTTAGCATGGTTAAACTTATGGGAGATGATTTATGATGTATATCTTTGGCTTATGATAGGTGTTGATCATAGTAGCATATTTATGTTTGCTTGGGAGATTTGGCCTTGTGGCATTTTGTGATAATGGTAAAGATGTAGTCATATGTTTTGTAGGTAATGGTTTGAGCTTGGGATTGTTGTGTTGCTTTTGAGATGTTGCTTTTTGTAGATATGTTGTAATAGTTTGTGATATTCATTGGTTGGATGGAATGTTTTTGCTACAGGTTGAGTTATGGTGGAAGGGTTCGATTACTGACATGTTACCGAATTTTCGTTCGGTGGGTGTCGGCCGTTGCCTCGGTTGCCGCACCCTGCTGGGTTTCTAGTTGGGCGGAGTGTGTCAAATAGATTTTTTTTATTATAGATAAATAAAATCTAAACATATATAACGTGATATAAATTCTACCTCACTATAGAAAAAAAGAACCCTACTCTTAAGACAGCATCGAATTAATATGTTCTTAATATTTACAGTATTAAAAGTCTGAGTAACATTAAGTAGTGGACGTAGTGCATGGACCTGACAGTGACATGTATGCACATAAAATTATGATTGATTAGTCATGTTTAGTGGCTTAAATTTTATTTAACTTTAGCATCAAAGCACTTACGTAACAATTTAAACCAGGCTGTTGGATTTGTTTGATGGTAGGACGAGAACAGGATCATTGGAGTTAGTTGGCCAAATCTACATTTGCTTGTGTGGGACCCACTGCTAATGTGTTTTTCCCGGCAAAAGTGAGTGGAGGGGCCTCACCGTGCAAAATTAATGGGGACCGTTCAGGCACGTTAAATTGTATTTGCTATTTGTCCATATGCATTTGTAGCCATTTGATGGATCCATCTCCCTTATCTACCGACACCACCTGTTGTAATGTTGTCGGAATGCTACTCTAAAATAAAAATTAAATCATTCTAATTCATAAATTAAAATTTTAAAAATTCTCTTTAACAAAAAGGTTTTTTATTTCTATATATTTTAAAAAATTAATCATTTTTCTTTGTATTACAGATTTTAGATAAAAATAAGTGAAACATAATTCTAATACGAAAATGGGTTGTTTGATAAGATTTATAAGAAGTGTTTCTAAATTTCAAAATTATTTCTATGAAAGTTCTAAGACTCATGACTATCCACGTAGCTTCACATAAAGTATCCATGATCCATTGCTATCCAATCTAGAACCAAGTCTATCAAGGAAATACTGTTCTTGATTAAAATTTCTACAATAATCGGTTATGAATAGGATGCAGTACCTATTTTATCTTCTTGTTTTTTTTAGAATATATATTGCTTTTTATGCAACTTTAGTGGAATTTCCATATTTTCCATTCTTATTAAATAAAAATTCATGTGAAAAGAAAGTAAAACCTGCTAACAATGTGACGGAGAAAGGTTAAATAATTTCAAGTAATTTAGTTGAAATTGCTATCCATGTGATTAAAACCCAACCTCTTGGATGACGCAACACAATTTTCACTCTCATGGCATGGACAGAACACAGGTTTTAGAAATTACTATAGAAATTGAAGAAGGGGTGTGCAAGGAGTATCAGGAATTAGTGTTGTCCCTTCCATGGGCTGAATTATGGGATGGGGTCCTCTCCAACTATCAAGATTGTTCGATACCGTCTATAGGATTGAAGGGCATGATCTCCTTCTGAAAACACTTCAAAGCTCGTGATTGTAATATTCATTACCAGAAAAAGTTGATTTTTTGATCGCAAATCAATGACCGCCCCTTGGGGTCACTAATCAATGATCGCTCAGTGATCTATCAGTGACCGAATTGCCTCATTTTTTTAAAAAATATAATAACCAAATTTGTGACCCTTTTTGTGACCGATTTTGTAACCCACAATAAATCGGTCACAAATTGATCAGTAATTTAGTGACTACTATATATCAATTACTAATGAGGGTCACTGATTAGTGACCCCATTCTAGATGGTTACGAAATGGGTCACTAATTAGCGACACATTTTTTAGGTTACAAAGAGGGTCACTAATTTGGCCATGTGCCCTTATGTTTGATCACTACTTAGTGACCTCCACGCAAGCGGTTATAATAGGAGTCATTAATTAGTAACCCTATTTTGAGTGGTTATAAAGTAGGTCATTAATTAGTAACTAGAATTTGTAGTGGTTCCAAAATGGGTCACTAATTAGTGATTCTAAGTTTTTTATCTTCATAAAATTGTATCTCTTAATTAACTATGGGTAGAAATTATCTAAAAATATTTTATATTTTAATTAAATATGGGTAGAAATTATCTAAAAATAATTAACAAGATTTCAAGTCATGATTGTATTTTTGAAGTGCGTAAATAATTTGTAGATTTAAACTCTTGTAATCAAAAAAATCATTAATATAAATTAATTTTTTGAATTACTCTAAATCTCCTATAAAAGTGAATTTCTATTTATTTGAATTAGTTATAATAAAATTTCATAAAAAAATTAAGATCATTACATATACCACATATATATATATGTAAGTAAACAAATAATTTATAAAAGAGTAAATAAAAATATAAAACAAAAAAAAAAATTGTATTATAATGAGGCATTGCTCTCTTAAGGGCCAACAACACTTAACTCTTAATGTCTAACAGAATTATTATAACAACTGTACTATAATGATGATCACATATGTTGTTTAGTGTATATACCATGGTAAAATATAATAAATGAGAAATTCTTACTAGAAATACCTAATAGAATATCAAATAAATATAATAGTATCTATGCAATGTTGGATTAAGTATAAAATTAATTATTATACCCATTTTGTAATTATTTCGTACGTCTATATATATATATCCTCATTTTTATAAATTAAATTGACACAAATTAAAAATTCATATAATTAAAATTTGAAAATCAAGATCTAATTCCATTATATTTTATATAATATTATAATTAAATACTAATTTTAAGAATATAAATTTTGTTAAATTATACTATACAAAAATAGTTGATGTATCAAATAATTCATATATTGAATAATTCAAACACTCTATAATTATTTAAGATTATAGGTATCGATGCGTTGAGTTACAATCAAAGATAAATTTTCAGCTACTTACAAGTAGAGTCTCATTTAGTTACAAGCACATTTTTGTTCAGTTACAAGCATATAGTCTAAGCCCAAGTCTCATCGATATCAATTAGTTCAATTACAGGTAGAGCCCTGTTTAGTTATAAGCACATCTTTGCTCAGCTACAAGCATATATTTCTATTTTGTGAACCAAGTTTAAGCCCAAATTTCACAAACATTGATTGGTCCAGTTATAAGTACAGCCCCGTTCAGTTACAAGCACTTCTCTATTTAGTTACAAGCATATATCTCTGTTTTCTAAACCAAGTATAAGCCTAAGTTTCACAAACATTGATTGATCTAGTTACAAGTACAGCCCTGTTCAGTTATAAACAGGATTTTGTTTAGTTATAAGTACATCTCCATTCAGTTACAAGTATATATCTCTTTTTTGTGAACCAAGTTTAAGCCCAAGTTTCATAGACTTTGATTGGTCTAGTTACAAGCACAACTCTATTTAGTTACAAGCATATTTTTGTTCAGTTACAAGTATGTATCTCTGTTTTATGAACCAAGTCTAAGCCTAAGTTTCACAGACACTGATTGATCTATTTACAAGCATAACCCCGTTCAGTTAAAAGCAGAGCTCCGTTTAGTTACAAGCAAATCTCCGTTCAATTACAAGCATATATCTCTGTTTTATAAACCAAGTCTAAGCCAAAGTTTTATGGATATTGATTGACCAGTTACAAGCACAGCCCCGTTCAGTTACAAGCAGAGCTCCATTTAATTATAAGCACATTTCCATTTAGTTACAAGCATATATCTCTATTTTGTGAACCAAGTCTAAGCCCAAGTTTCACAGACATTGATTGGTCTAGTTACAAGCACAGTCCCGTCCAGTTACAACCATAACCCTATTTAGTTACAAGAACATCTCCATTCAATTAGAAGTATATAGCTTTATTTAGCGAACCAAGTCTAAACCCTAGTTTCATAGACATCGATTGGTTCAGTTACAATTAGAGCTCTTACACTTACACTGGTATCAATCGATCTATTCCCTTTCTCTCTCTATGGGCACATTTGGTAGGCGGGATAAGGGTGGATAAGGATAGTTTATCTACCTTTATCCTATCCTTATCCATGTTTGATAGACGGGATAAAGCGGAATCGGATAAAGTCTGGGCAGGAGAAAGATTAGATAATAGTAAAGCCAAATTTGGATAAACTATACTAGGGAGAGGGGTAGGATAATTTTGTCCAATCCCTACCTAACTTATCCAAATCACTATACAGTTAGGATACTTTATTCCAAAACTTACCCTATTCTACCTTATCCTATCCAATCTACCGAATGACCCTATAGGTAGATACACACACACACATACATGTACGTATATAGGTATATCTATCTATGTATTTATAAATAATATAAATATATTTACATGTATATATATATATTTGAATTTATATGAATAAATAAAATTTATGTGTGTGTATATATGCATGTATGTAAGCATATATATATATGTGTGTGTTTATGCACGCATACAAGTATATATATATATGTATTCATATAAATATATGTACATGTGGGTTTGCATATATATTAATATTTTTTATGAGGGAGAAATATTTCAAAATTTTGGTTTTTGATTTAGAATAACCAAACCAAACCATAATTTTGGATTTTTTTTTAAATCAAACCAAACCAAACCCAACTGAATTTAAAAAAGCCAAACCAAATTTTAAAATCTAATTTCATTCTATTTTGTGTAACACTATAATTAAATACTAAATTTATATTTGGTTTTAAGTTTCTATATTTTTCTTTAATTTTGTGGGTATTTTAAATTGAAATATATTATAAATTATTTAAAAATTAATAAAATTGATAAAAGCTATCAAAAAGAGAGAATTCTATTCTAAAAAATATAAAAATGTCAGAAGCTAACCTGAAACTTGTAGAATATGATATAAAATTAAAACCTGTTTTCCCAAAATTTTCCCTCTAGTCTCTCCATTTTTCATTTTCCCTCCTCCTCTCTCTTTATTAAAATTGGAACAGCCCCCCAAATTTTCATTTCCCTCGTCTCTCTCTTTCACTCTCTCTTTGTTTTTAGTTTTCCTCTCTTCCTGCCCTCTCTCTTCACAAAACTGGATTGTCTAATCCAGATGTCTTTATTAAAATTGGAACCTCCCCCCAAAATTTCATTTCCCTCTCTCTCTCTCTCTCTCTCTCTCTCTCTCTCTCTCTCTCTCTTTGTTTGTAGTTTTCCTCTCCTCCTACCCTCTCTATTCCCAAAACTGGGTTGTTTAATCCAGATGCTTAGACCCTAAGTATAACACTCCATTCCAAAACTAGGTTTTCATCTTCCCTAGTTCATGATTTTCTCCACAAAAAAAAAAAAAAAAACTATTTAGTGAGAAGCTTGGGTTGAATACAGAGAGATGAGCAGAATACATGACCCAGGTTTGCTGTAACTTATAACTAAGCTACCAAAGGAGAAGATTAGTTTGTTTGGTTACCTCTATGAACTGTTATCTTCTCTATTTTAAAGCTTGAAAGGTAAGTTATTGTCTTTCCCTAAGTCTAGTTACTCTTCTCCCTTGTTATATATTTTACCAATGTAAATAGCCCCTAGAAGGTTAGCAAAAAACTCTATTTTATCCAATATCTTTGTTTTAGTCTTTCCTTCAAATGCATTGGTGAGTGGTCCCAAGTTTTACAGGTTTATAAAATTTTATTAAAAAAATTGTTTAACAAAGATGGAGTGATGTCTCATGTGAGGATTGTGTGGGTAATTCATTTCTTTGATTTTCTCAGAGGGTTGTAACTTATTAGTTAATTGAATGACTTGAAAAATAAATGAGGGAATAAGACAAAGTTTTTTACACAAAGCTGAAATCTCTTTACTATTCAAGTTGAATATTATTATTTAATTGGGAGTATGGGAATAAGGTGGGGACCAAGCTGTCAGCTTGGACAGTTCACTTTAATAAAAAAAAAATTATTTTGCATGAAAGAGGTTCAAATGGGTAATATAGTTCTATATTTGTGGACTATGGCTTGGTTATTCTTTTGGACTAAATACAAATGATTCTATTAATCATGCGATTTAATAAATGATTTAGTAATGACGTGGGTAGCTATACCTAGCCAGCACTTTTAAATTATTTCTCTTTGATTAAGAAGACTAATAGAATTCATACAGGGGAGGGTTAATCTTTGTAATGTGTGTAGATTAGAAATAATAATAAATTATAAAAATGAGTTGGTGGTGATTACTAATGTAAAATTAATGTAATTAGTGTAATATATAAAATTACTTTTTTGTAAATTTAGTATTGGAGCTTTAAATAATAATAATTTGTAATATGTTGCTGATGAATTTCCAGTTATGGGAGAACTGTTGAACCTAAATAATGGTGAACTTTTGGAAATTTTTTTTTTCTGCTACTACCCTTATGTTTACTTCTCTGGTAAGCATTTAACTATTTTTTTTTTTTTAATTAGGGAAGCATGTCTTGTTTCAAATTTTAGTTCTTCCTTTTCTTCTCATTTCATTTCATATTTAAAATTTTATACTGGTAGTTAACTTATTTTCTTGTCTTATTTTTGCAGGAAAAACCAGATTAGATGATTGATGGAGAAGTAGACTGGAAGGAGAACCCAACTAAGGAGAAAATACTTGAAGAAAAGCTTACTGGATTGCTCTTTATGTAATTACCAAGAGCACATTTTTTAAATATTTAGAATGTATTTGTATTATTTAACAATTTGGCATATAAAATTACATGTATTATGATTTTTAATTATTTTTTTATGTTTGTTTGTGTTGATTGAAGATTGAAATGATGAATGTATATTATAGGAATTATATTCTTTTATGGTGAATGAGTAATTTGTGAATTATAAAAATTGTAATTAATGACCTCACAAAAATTATGAAATTAATAACTTTTTTTATGACCCATACATTAACAATAATAATTAATTTAATGTGTTTATTAATTAGTGACCGCATAAGAGTCACTAATGTTTATTCATTTTTTTTATAGAAAAAATATAAGTTGTCACAAATTAGTGACCCCAGAAAAGGGTCACTAATTAGTGACCCCTAAACTACGGTCACAAATTAATGACTGTAGAAAGGGGTCACTAATTAGTGACTCCCTAAACTGCGGTCAAAAATTAGTGATAACAGAAAGGGGTAACAAATTAATGACTCCAAAACTGCGGTCACAAATTAGTGGCCACAGTTAGCGGTCATTGATTCGATCACTAATCAGTGACTGCAAGAATTAGTGACGAGCCTTTTTTTGACCGATTCTATCTATCAAAAATACGGTCACTGATTCATTTAGTGATTGATTTCTTTTATATTTAGTGACCGTTGCTGCGATAACTAAAACGCATTTTTCTGGTAGTGATTGTTTTAAGCACTTTTCCAAAATCTAGCACAACATGGTTAAAAGCTCTCATATTTACAATTCTTAACCGTGCTCAGCCTACTCCTAATAGTGCCACTCACCCTTTCCTCACTTCTAATCCTCACAACCTTGTTCCTTTCTTTGAGCTTCAAATATATGATAATGGAAATGAAAACCCTTATATAAAAAACCTACCTAATCCAAGAATTTTTGCTATTCATCTTCCATTCTCACTGTTGCCATGATGCGTCTCATATTCCAATTGTCACATTGTATATATATGTCGAAATCCTATGGATCAACTTACCTCCCATTGGTTTTTTGCTATAAATCTTTGTCCAAAGCACACGGAGGCAAGTTCAATTGAAGAACTAGTCAATATGTTTCAAGAGGGAATATGTGCGTTTGGACCATTTTGGGACCATAATGTACAGTATTGGAATAAGAGTTCAGAGGAAAAGGATAAGATTTTGTTTCTTAAATATGAAGATTTAAAAGAGGATATTATAAGTCAAATTACTAAGCTAGCAGATTTCTTGGGATTACCATTTTTTGAGGAAGAAAAAAAGAGAGGAGTGATAAAAGAAATACCAAGGTTTTGTAGCACTGAAAATTTGAAAGAGTTAGAGGTGAACACAAGTGAAGAATACCTACTTGGACTATGAAACAACACATTTTTTAGGAAGGGAGAGGTGGGAGATTGGGCTAATTATCTAAGCTTAGTGATGGCGGAAAAAAAAAGATCCTAGTGGAAGAAAAATTCAGAGGTACTGGCATTGAATTCAAAATGACTTTATAAAAGAGAATGGAGTGCCAAGATTAAGGTAAATCTAAAGTAATTGTATCTCCTTCAAGAAACACTATTATCATGGTCCTCGTTATTGTTATTGTTGTTATTGATACTTTTTATATTGAGAATTTAAAGAATTTAAGCAGACATACCTCCATGAGCTTCCTCCAACTCTTAGAAAGTGAAGATTTTTGGTGATTTGGAAATGGCTGCTTTTCATTAGTTGTTATATATTCACTATTGCATACTGTTGTTAAAAATGTTATGCCCTTTCTGAATGCTACTTATGCATGCATTTTGCATTTTTCCAGGGATGATGATGATGTTGATGTGAAAGCAAATGTGAAAATGTGCTGTGAGCTGAAATGTAAAAATAATTTCTTTTAGTTTATTGTGTTTACAATCGATAATATGCTATATGCGGAGCGTTTGTGCAACTTGAATTATTGTTCTTTACTTTCATTTTTTCTTCCTTTGGTGTTCTAAAGAGGTCGTACTCAATGGGTTTTTTTTTTTTTTTTTTTTTTTTTGGTAATGATATTTATTATGTGTCTCATTATTCCAATGCAAAATTGTGATGAAACAGCCTCTGAGTTAAATGATTCACTTGCATACAATTTTGGATTGCCAAACCAACTAATCACTCAACCAAACACACAGATCCATTATAACATATCTCTCTCTCTCTCTCTCTCTCTTTCTCTCTCTCTCCCCTCTATACATACAAATATATATATGTATGTATGTATAAAGACACACCAAGCACCCATATTTAATTTGATTCCCATATATTTGAGAACATCTAAATCTACCGTTTTTATCTTTGAATTTTAGAAAGATAAATATCTCAATTGTGACTCATTCTTGAAATACAATACAAGAGCAGCCTGACAAAATATTTAATATAATAAACAATATTTAATTTGATTTGCATATGTCTATTGAGGTTTGCATTCCAATCGCCCCAGGGCGGGCGGAGGGACAGAGAGCCATTTGGGAGTTGAAACTTCTGTTATTAGAAAGCACAAATTATAGGAGACATGTTGATACCTACATCTAGAAACGTGGTACACTATGATAAAAATATTGATTTGTGAAGATCTTAAGAAACTTTGGTGTCCCTTTTTTATAGTTTCACAGTTATATGTCTCTCTTTTAAGTTAAAATTTCAGAAACATTAATTTTTTAAAACTACATTTCTAAAATTGTCTCAAGAATATATAGGGTCGTTCTTATCCAACTTTAAAAATACATATTTTTAAAATTGAGACATATTTTAACATAATACTTTAAAAGTAACGAGATACCATTATTTTATTATATATTTTTGAGATATATTTCTAAAATTATTTTTTTATGTATTATTTTTTAGACAATTGTTTGTGTAAAAAAAATAATGTTAGAGGTTCAAATGAAGGAAAAAAAATAAATTAAGGAAGCTATATAGATTTGAATTGACCATATTTAAATATAAAAAATTAAAGTGAAAATAGTTAAAATATCAAAGATCATATATATATATATATGTATGTATAATATACACACATTATATGTGTATGTGTATATTATGTATGTATGTATAATATATAAAATAGTACATTAAATAAAATTATATATTATATGCATAAATATATAATATATATTATATATATTGACTTTTGTTATCGCTGAAATTCATGATACATGCCTGTAACATGTCCTCTAAAATTTGAATCATCCTCTTAGACTGCTCGTCAATCTGAGGATGGAAAGTCATACTCGACAAGTCTCTTCCACCTCTTACATAGTGAAGATTCATGGCGATTTGGGTATGGGTTCTTTTCATTAGTTGTTATGCGTATAATTCATATTGCTATTAAAATTCTTGTGCTGTTTTCGAAAGCTACTTAAGCATATGCATTTTGCATTTCTCAAAGGTGACGAAGATGTTGATGGGAAAATGAATGTAGACGATGTGTTGCAATTGGAAATGTATTTTAGTTTTACAAAAGAATTTCTTTTTGTTTGATATATTTACAACTAATAATATGTTGTGTATAGTGCATATGCGCAATGTTAATTGTTGTTCTTTTCTTTAATGTTTTCTTCCATTGGTATTTTGAAGTGGTTGTACTCAAGTGGGTTTAACTTTGGATTGCAAAACTAACTGATTACCCAAGCAAATGCAAAGAAACATTACAACACCTCCCCCCCCCCCCCCCACTCTATATGAGTGTGTGTATGGGTATGGAAAGAGATGAATTGATATTAATATAAGTGTAAAATATTTATATCAAATCTTACACTATTAATTTAATTAAATTTAATGAAATGGAATTTATTAATATTTTTGAAAAGACAGACAGTTGTAATTAATATTTTGGAAAACAATTATAATTAATTTCATCAATTAGATTTGACCAAATCAAAAGTATAAAATTTAATATAAATTTTTTGCACTTACATAATATCATTTGATCGTGTGTGTGTGCACGTGGGTGTGCGTGTGTGTGTAGGGAGAGAAAGAAAGAGATAAAGACGCACCCAAGCACCTATATTTAATTTGATTTTCAAAAATTTGAGAACATCTGAATGTACAACTTTTATCTTTGAATTTTAATAAAAGAGCTATCCCAACTGTGACTCAAAATAAAAGAAGGAGCAATATAGCAAAAACTAAGGTGAGTATCGTATGAAGAAATGATTTTTGATGAAATAGAAATAGGAGTGAGAATGGGAATGAAAATGAAAATGAAATCAAGATTTTTATAAACATGTTTGGTACATACTGATGATATGAAGATTCATATTCTATCATTATGTTTAATACAATGGAATAGAGGTAGAAAAGTAAATAAAAAAAGTTCAAAAACAAAAATTCCTTTTGTTATAAAAATTTAAAAATTAGAAAATATTAACATTTAATATATTCTGAATATAATAAAAAAATTAAAAAGGAAATTTTTTTATTCTAATATTAAAATATCAAATTCATATATAAGTGTGTTTATATGTATATTTATAATGAGTTATATATGTATATATTATATTATATTATATATATAATAAATTATGTAATATATATAATATAATATATCATATTATACAAGTTATTATATTATAATAGATATATATATAATATTATATATTAATATATAATATTATAAATATTTATAATTTTTTATATTTATAAGATATTTTTGTCATTTATTTAAAAAGTAAAGGGTATTATAGTAATTATGTACCCAATTGAGGATTTCATCATGGAATCCGGATTTTCTAAGAGATGAAGATTCTTATTTTAAAATACCTCCTAAATACATTTTTTCAAGATTCCAATTCTCAATTTTATTCCCTCAACATGAATTTATCGTATCATACGCCACCTAAAAGAAAAATATTATTATGTAAATGATTTATTTTAGTTATTCTACTAGTTAAGCAAATCAAAGGGAAAGTCTTCTTTGGAAAATTGAACTTGTGTATATAAGATATAAAGTTCTAGAACATAAAAAATTTCTTTTCTTTCATTTTCACTTCTGTAAAGCATTGAACTCCAACAAAAATATAACCTTAATGTTGGAAAATTTTTACTCCTTTCTTGTTGATATGTTTACTGCATTGAATAAAAGAAGAGGATATAATAAGGAAACTTTGTTGGGTCCTTGGAAAGCTCATGTAGGTGGTGAATATGCGGCTGATTATCCATGAAGATCTTCACAACCTTCTATATATCCAAATCTTTTTGACCAAAACTCTTCACTCAATGCTGTCTTAAACCCGGCATTCTATGCTGATAACCATCTGAAACTAAAGGTTCTATCAATGGATAATAAACTTTGAAGTGATTTAACTTGCTGGCCTTCATTATACTTTTCATTCTTTTCGGCTAATTTGCAAAACATTTGACTCTTGTAAATGTCTAAAGTTTTCAGTATCCTTTGCAAGTCTTGGAGTTTTTTGATATAAGATAACTTCATTCTTACGTAAACATATCCTGAAAATTAGTCAGAAAAGACTCAAACACATCCAGAAAGGCTTTGA
Source organism: Thlaspi arvense (assembly GCA_911865555.2). Lineage (NCBI taxonomy): Eukaryota > Viridiplantae > Streptophyta > Magnoliopsida > Brassicales > Brassicaceae > Thlaspi > Thlaspi arvense. The sequence goes on along the minus strand of CAJVSB020000909.1, from coordinate 66,727 downwards.
CCCATTTATGAAACTACTTTGTGCTGGGAATGGATTCTCACTTTCAAAATTAAAACTAGACTTGAAGCTTTCTAGCTACGCTTCATTACCTCAAACCAGATGAATAGGTCAGCCGCAGTGTTTTTTTTTTTTTTTTATATATTTTTTTTTTCCTTTCATATGTCAGATTGGTCCTAATAATTTGAACATTACATAAGTGTAAGGTAATGTGTGAGTTCAGGAAAGGGTAATGCAGTGCTATTTAAAACTTCTCAAACTTAAGCACATGATCCAATAATGCTCAAACTCTAAGTTCATGCACTTAACAACAATGTACAGTAATTGCTTTGAAAATAGAACATTATAACCTTAACACTTTTCACTGAAACAAGGCAAGGGCAAATTCAAGTTCATAACCGCAAGTTAGATCAATTCACATAGAGCAAATTCAAGTTCATAACCGCAAGTTAGATCGGTTCACATAGAGGAAGTTCAAGTATCCTTATTCTAAAGTTGATCCACACATCGAACGCTTATAGGATTTCCTTGCTATGCCATTAGTTTGGAATTCTCTCTACTTTCATGGATGATTGAAGATAGGCTAAGAACCCTACTAGAAAATGTGCCATTACCGATACAAATTTTTTGGGTTGGTAATTTTTGACGCAAATTGCATCGGAAAAAGATTTCAACAACGACAGTTTTGCAATTTTTGACGCAAATGAAAAATTTTGACGAAAAAACCCACGAGTTTCCGACATGGGATATTATTTACAGATGCAACTTGCATCGATAAGCAATATTTTTATTAAATTTTTTTTATTTTTTTGGTCTTCATTCCAACATAGCTTGCATTAGAAATTCTGTCAGAAATTTCTAACACAAAAATTGCGTCAGAAATTTCCAATGCAAATTCTTGCATTGGAAATTCCCAGCGGAAAAAATTGCGTTGGAAATTTTTGATGCAATTTGTGCATCGGAAACTTCCCCCAGCCTATTTAATTTAATAGTTAAATTTTAACATACCGATGCAATGTACTATTGGTACTATTTTCTTAATAGTAATTTAGCAACAGAATTTTCGACGATTGTTGCATCAGAAAATCAACTTTTTTATTTTATTTTTGTCAATTATTTAATACTAAAATTTTTAGTTAAAATTTTGTAGTAAAATTAATGTATATTTTTTATAATATATATTATATTTTAATTTATTTAATATACCCACAAAATTAAAATTAATAATAATTATTTATTTTTTAGTAATTAAATATGTATTATTATTGATTATTAAAATTTTAATTAATATGAAGGAAATTAATTTAAAAATATATATTTTATTATAATTTATTTAAGACACACATGTTCATAAAATTAAAATAACACATGCATAAATGTTTGTAAAAATAATATTCAAATATCTTACTACAATATAAAATAATGCCGCTCAAAATATAAAACTATGTCTCAAAAAAAAAAAAAATCACTCCCGACAATCGCTATTTCCCAACAAAGATAAAGAATCAGAATCGTGAGCAGGTGCAGGAGGGCATGTGTCACGCCCCAATACGGGGGTGCGACTGGCACTAGGGTCAGCTTACCAACCCCGATCAGCCTACAACTAGGTCGAAACAGAAAAGTATCGCAGTAGTAAAAACTTCAAAATGCATGTGTGTATATATATACGTCAAAAGTGTTTCAGGAATATAAGGAGCTACTAGAGTACAAATAACAGAAATGATACAAAAGTACCCATACATCACAGTGAAGCAGCGGAGGACAAAATCGACCCAGAAGCTACCGCTGCGACCAAAACAGCAATCTGAAGGGGGGAGGAAAGGAATGATTATAAAACTAAGTGCATAACAGTAAAATCTAGACAAGACGGGACATGGATCATGGTTTACTAAATTTATATGCATGTCGTTCACACACAAAAATCAGAAACAGAATGAAAAACACCTGTCAGAGTATCGGATCTTATCAGAAATCATATCATACCGGGATCCCATATCAGAACTAGAGCCAAAAATCACAGATGGCACATAGTGCAGGAACACCCTTGTGTTCCTCAGAAATCATATCACAAAGACTCTCGACAGGTAACCTTTAAAACACGTGCATGACTGACGCACACAAATGTATAAGTACAGAAATATTTCCAAATTTATCATAATTTAAAACATATAGATACATGTCCCGAATTCGAATATCAAAAATCAGAAATCAAGCCCAGGAATCAGAATCCAAGAATTTGTCAAAAAATCGAAATACGGATGCATGTATAGAAAATACTGTCACTCACCAGCACGTTAAACGAGGCACCAAAACTCGTGCTGACTGCTCACTGCTCGAAGTTTGCCTCCTTCGAAGTATCTACAATCACCAAATCAAAAGTTAGAATTGAAATTGGGTCTTAGTCTAAAAAGACTCAATTCTCGAAAGTGGCCCAGGACCTCCCCTGTCACTGGAACCTTTACATGCATCTTGAAACCCCCCTAGGCCTCATACTCGAACCACTCTAGGCTTGAACTATTAAAACCTGAATTAAACGCAGCCAAAACTCCACCAAACCGGGTTGAACCGAGCCCATTTCCTGTGAATCGAGCTGAACCGGGCTCAAATCCACAAAATCGGGGTGCACCGGACTTTAATCTTCTTAACCCATGAGGGACCGATCCCTAATTACAGATGACCAGATTGAACCAACCCAGATTCTCGCAAAAACACACTGAACCAGGGCCCTAACCCCTGAACCAGCCTAAACACAACGAAAACTGGTCGGTTTAACACTTTTCCCTAAAAATTCCCTTTAAACTAGATGAACCGGGCCGGTTTACCACCTAAAACCATCCTAGGCACATTGCCCAAGGTTCCCTAGGTTAGGAACCAGCCTTAACTCCTTGGTCCGGGCCGATCTGAGACTTGAACCGGCCCGGTCAATGCGGATTGGGCTGAACCGTCCTAGTCAACGCTGAATAGACCAGGAAAGTTCCTGGGTCTGTCTTCTTCGCCCGAAATCGGGGTTGCAGACCTGGGCGTCTACACCAGTGTCCAGCCCCCGAATCCCCTTGAAATTCCAACAAAAACACTTACCCACTGAAATGAAACCACCAAGCTTGATTTCCGAAGCCTATAAGCCACCTAAATGCAGTTAATCAGAACTGAACTCAACCAAAACAATATCTTTCCCGTCGGCTCACCCGCGGACACCACGACCCCTTCTAGATCAATTTCTCCCTTTTCCGTTCTCACTAATTCACTCACTTTTAGCTTCATCAAATTCGTTTTGTCCGCATATACCAGCTTTCAAAAGCTAATTGGAGTTGTTTAATTCTGATTGGAGCAAATTGCTCATTTTGGGTACTTCGGCTACTTTTTGGGTTCTTCGGTCGATTTTTTTTTTTTTTTTTTTACCAACTTATTACTTTCTTCCTCCCTTATAGAAATTCGTCCCCAAATTTTAATACTACCACTTACCTTGCCCATCGAACAGATGGGGGTATCTCCGGCGCATAATCTCCTCAGATTCCCAGGTGGCTTCTTCTGATGTTTGACTTTTCCAAAGTACTTTGACGGAGGGGATTTCCTTCGAACAAAGCTATTTCACCTGACGGTCTAGTATAGCAATCGGCTTCTCCTTGTAAGATAGATTTCAGTCTAGCTGAACATCCTACGTGGCAATCACATGCGATGGATCGGCCAGATATCTCCTCAGCATAGAAACATAAAAAATAGGATGTACCATCAATAACTCTAGAGGAAGAGCCAAACGGTATGCAACAGCTCCACTTGATCCAATATCTCGTTAGGGCCGATATACCGAGGAGTAAGCTTACCTCTCCTGCCAAATCTGACCATGCCTTTCATCAGAGAAACTCTAAAAAAGACGTGGTCTCCAACAGCAAACTCTAGTAAACGGTGTCAGTGGTCTACATACGCCTTCTGTCTGCTCTAAGCTGCAACAGTCGATCTCGAATCATCCGAACTCTATCCACCGCGTCCCGGACCAAATCTGGTCCTAGCAAACTCGTCTCCCTAGCCTCGAACCAACCAATCAGAGATCTGCATCGCCTGTTGTACAAAGCCTCAAACGATGCCATCTGAATATTGGACTGGTAACTATTATTATAGGCAAACTCGATCAAAGGGAGGTACCAACTCCAACCGCCTCCAAAGTCCATGACACAAGCTCGCAGCATATCCTGTAAATCTGTATCGTCCGCTTTGACTGCCCATCAGTCTGTGGATGAAATGCTGTACTCAAATCTAGTCGGGTCCCTAAGGCCTCTTGGAACGCCTTCCAAAATCAAGATGTGAACTGAGATCCCCTATCAGAAATAATAGAGCGGGGTACTTCATGTAAGCGCACTATCTCATCCACGTAGAGCTGGGCATACTACGTCGCATTGTAGCTCGTCTTAACCGAGAGAAAGTGTGCGGTCTTGGTCAGTCGGTCAATAACAACCCAAACAGAATCATATCCTCCCATGGTACGCGGCAGTCCAGTCACGAAATCCATGGCGATGCCCTCCCACTTCCACTCTGGTATCTCAATCTGCTAATGTAGCCCTGTGGGTCTCTGGTGCTCGGCCTTGACCTGCTGGCAGGTCAGGCATCTCGAAACAAAATGTGCTACCTCCCTCTTCATCCGTCCCACCAGTAAAGATGTCTCAAATCCTGATACATCTTGGTGACACCAGGGTGGATAGTGTATCTGGAACTGTGTGCCTCTGACAGAATTGTATGCCACAAGTCATCCACATCAAGCACACACAATCGGCCCCTACAACGAAGTACCCCCTCTGCGTCAATCTGAAACTCAACACCTTTACTATCTGGACGTCCTCCTTCAGCTTGCATAGTCTGGCATCTCTGTCCTACTCTGCCTTGATTTTGTCAATCAAGGACGACTGTGCACGTAACTGTGCTAATAATCGCCCAGTATCATTGATCTATAACTGTATCCCTCACTGTCGCCAGAGAACCTTGTCATCCCTGAGTAAGCAATTGGTAAGCTCTCATAAATGATATCATCAGCGCTAAAATCATAGTATACTCTCCCTGATACATAAACGTTGCCTCCCTCGGTGCCTTAAAACTCACATCTTCCAGCGACAGTCTAAGGTAGCATAACAAGAAGCCAACCAATCCATCCCGAGAATGACGTCAAATTCCACCGTAGACAGCAAAATCAAGTTCGCTAGCGAATCCTGGCCGGCTATAGATATCATACAAGATCGGTATACATACTCAACCCAAACTGTCTCCCTGACTAGAGTCGTGACAGAAAAACCCTGCTCTAGTAGTGATGGTGGCCCACTAAATTGGTTTGAGAACTCCTCTGAAACGTAGGAGTAGGTAGAGCCCGGATTGAATAATACATACACCTGACAAGAATAAATTGAAACCGTACCTGTAACACCCGCATTGGACGCTTGAGCGTCCTGTCGAGTCAAGGCAAAAACTCGGGCCTGGCCTCTCCCTCGGCCTTTCCCTTTGGAACCGCACCCACGAAAACTGGATGGCTCTGTCGTAGCTGGTACAGAAGTCTGAGATGAAGAGCCAGTAGCTAAGACAACCTTAGCCGAAAATGGGCAGTCCCTAATGCGGTGACCCTGCTGGCCACACTGAAAGTAGACTGAGGTCACTATAGTAGGCACAGTGGTAGTCTCCTGTGGAAAGGGGCAGTCTCTGATCAAATGGCTCTGCTGACCACATCGATAGCAGGCCCCGTCGCTCGCCGACACTACCCCAAATGGGCCTTCCCACAAATAGAACAACTCGGCGCCGACTGAACACGATCGCCTGAGGCGGCAGTGCTAGCAGATGACTGCCTGCCTGACGACCCTTGGTGCTCGGAAGAACGTCTGTGACCACGGGACGATGACGCTCTCTGGGAACCGGTACTGTCACCAAAAGATCCCTCAGTCTTAACCCTCTTCCCCGTATCTCCGGCTACCTGCTCAAGTGCTCGAATGCTACCCTCTTCCTCGTATCTCTGGCTACCTGCTCAGGCGCTCTCGAATGCTCCAAGAAATGAGCGGACTCCACCGCCTGCGCATATGTACATTGCCCTATGTGAGAACCTAAGGCCCAATGCAATGAGGGTGACAGACCCTGAATGAATCTCGTGGCACGAGCGGTATCATCTAGAACATGAGCATGGGCATAACGAGAGAGGCGAGTAAACTCCTCCTCATACTCTAATACGGTCATACCCGGCCTCTATCTCAATCTCTCAAACTCTCCTGCTAATTTCACCATCCGACTAGTCGGGAAAAATCGCCACAAAAACTCTGTGCGAAACTCATCCCAAGTCATAGGAGCGGCATCTGTCGACCGAAGGGTCAACTGCTGATCAGACCAAGCCTGAGCGACCCCTCGAAGTCTGAAGATGGCCAACTCCACCCTCCTGGCATCGGAACACTGAATAATCACAAATATCTTCACTAGCCTGTCCAAAAACTCATGCGGGTGCTCCTTGCTATCAAAACCGAAGAAAGTGGGAGGCTCCATACTCAGGAAATCACGGAAATAACCATCAAAACCGGGCCTGCACGGCTCCGGTGCAGGGGTAGTCGTAGCTGGAGCAGGGGCAGTACTCACAGAAGCACTAGCTGGAAATGGCGGTCTACTCGAGCTAGCCACGTTTCCCATAAACTGGGCCATGGTCTGCTGAAGTTCTTGAATGCTAGCCATGAGACCGGTCAGTAACTCAGAAGCTATCGGCAGGGCAGTGGCACCCGCCGCAGCAGCGGAAATCGCGAGCTCGTCTCGTAGCAACTCCTCGCCCCCTAGTACGACCCCTCCCTCTAGTCTGCAAAGGGACAGCTCCACTCGAGGGATTCCTCGATGCCTTGGGAGCTGCAGTATCTCAAGGGGGCCTACATATGTCGCGTGGTGGATCCATCTAGAAACATCAGAATAACAACAAAATTTAGCAACAGAATTGACGGGCACACAAGAATTGAAAAACTAGAAACTGACTCAATAGTTCCTAAAAGGTCTCTAGCAGTCCTCCTATTATGAAGGTGGGCCCCTCATCGGCATAACAGAAACACTGTAAAGGCCCTGCTCCAGTATCCTCAGGTTCGAACCAGCTTTGATACCACATCTGTCATGCCCTAATCTAGGGGTGCGACCGGCACTAAGGTCAACTTACCAACCCGAGTCAGCCTACAACCAGGTCGAAATAGAAAAGTATCGCAGTAGTAAAAATATCAAAATGCAGTGTGTATATATATACGTCAAAAGTGTTTGAGGAATACAAGGAGCTACTAGAGTACAAATAACAGAAATGATACAAAAATGCCCATACATCACAGTGAAGCAGCAGAGGACGAAATCGACCCAGAAGCTACTGCTACGACCAGAACAACAATCTGAAGGGGGGAGGAAAGGAATGAGTATAAAACTCAATGAATAACAGTAAAATCTAGACAAGACAGGACATGGATCACGGTTTACTAAATTTATAAGCATGTCGTTCACACACAAAAATCAAAAACATAATGTCAAACACTTGTCAGAGTATCGGATCTCATTAGAAATCATATTATACCGGGATCCCGTATCAGAACTAGAGCCAGAAATCACAAATGGCACATAGTGCCGGAACACCCCGTGTTCCTCTGAAATTGGATCACAAAGACTCTCGACAGATAACCTTTAAAACACATGCATGACTGAGGCACACAGATGTATAAGTACAGAAATATTTCCAAATTTCTCATATTTAAAACATATAGATACATGTCCCGAATTCAAATATCAAAAATTAGAAATCAAGTCTAGGAATCAGAATCCAAGAATTTGTCAGAAAATCGAAATACAGATGCATGTATAGAAAATATTGTCACTCACTTGGCACGTCAAACGAGGCACCAAAACTCGTGCCGACGGCTCACTGCTCGAAGTGTGCCTCCTCTGGAGTATTTACAATCCCCAAATCGAAAGTTAGAATCGAAATCGAGTCTTAGTCTACAAAGACTCAATTCTCAAAAGTGGCCCGGGACCTCACCCATCACTGGGCCCTTTACATGCATCCCGAAACCCCCCTAGGCCTCATACCCGAGCCACTCTAGGCTTGAACTACTAAAACTTGAATTAAACACAGCCAAAACTCCACCAAACCGGGCTGAATCGAGCCCATTTCCCGTGAACCGAGCCGAACGGGCTCAAATCCACAAAATCGGGGTGAACCAGACTTTAATCTTCTTAACCCATGAAGAACCGATCTCAAATTACAGAGGACTGGACTGAACCAACCTAGATTCCTGCAAAAACCCATTGAACCGGGGCCCTAACCCTTAAACCAACCTAAAAACAACAAAAACCGTCAGTTTAACACTTTTCCCTAAAAATTCCCTTAAAACTAGATGAACTGAGCCAGTTTATCACCTAAAATCGGCCTAGGCACACTCCCCAAGGTTCCTTAGGTCAAGAATCGGCCTTAACTCCTTGGTCGGGCCAGTCTGAGACCTGAACCGACTCGGTCAATGCGAATTGGGCCGCACCGACCTAGTCAATGCTGGACAGACCCGGGAAGTTCTCGGGTCTATCTTCTTTGCCTGGAACCCTAGTCGTAGACCTAGGTGTCTGCACCAGTTTCTAGCCCCCGAATCCCCCTGAAACTCTAGCAAAAACACTTACCCACTGAATTGAAACCACCCAGCTTGATTTTCGAAGCCTATAAGCCACCTAAACGCAGTTAATCGGAACAAAACTCAACCAAAACAAGATTTTTCCCGTCGGCTCACCCACGGACACTACGACCCCTTCCAGATCAATTTCTCCCTTTTCCGTTCTCACTAATTCACTCACTTTCAGCTTTATCAAATTTGTTTTGTCCCCATATACCAGCTTTCAAAAGCTAATTGGAGTTGTTTAATTCTGATTGGAGCAAATTGCTCCTTCTGGGTACTTTGGCCAGTTTCTAAGTTCTTTGGTCGATTTTTTTTTTTTTACCGGGTTATTACAGCATGACTGATCGGGTGTTGTGCCCTTGGCCCCTTTAATTATCTTATACAAGTTATGAAAGGCAACCCTCATACTCTCCACTTTTTCCCAAAACTCCTTATTCTCTTGATAGAGATTCTACACCTCTGATCTCATAGAAGACTGATCTGCACTATCGAATGGAGGATAGTGGATTGATAGGAAGAACTCTGCCTTTCAAGACTGTATATACGATCGAAGGCTCTCCCTCCAGCGTACCTCTCCCAGAGCTTAGTATTTACCATCTGGAGTATACGCATGGTTTAGAAAACCAAATTGGACTGGGCGGTTGGACCAGTTTCACTGTTGACTAGTCATGTTACTGGTCCAGTTTCTATTAAAAACCAATAGAGTTAAGAAAACTGGACTATTTCATGAAACCGTTCAAACCGCCAGTGCAACCGTTTGAACGGTTAAACTACTTATAAAATTGTGTGAAATGGTGCAGTCGCTGGGAATTGAACCTATATCAACAGGCTGAAAATGTAGTTTTTTACCACCAACACACAACTTGCACGTTGAATATCTTATGTTTACTAAACTATATATTGATAATTGATGTCATGTCATCAAAAATGATTAACACTTTTCCACAAAATTTTACATTTAAAAATTTAATATGATAAAAAAATTAGTTTCTTATATTATTCAAGTTGATTAAATTTGGGTCACTTCATTTCAAGAATCAAATGTGAATAATTTAATTGTTTTTCATCTAAAAAACTATTTAAATTTCTACCACATTTTTATTTTCTAATTATTTGTTATTTTTTTTTTTTCTTTTTCTGAAAAATTGTAATCATGTAAGATAGTTGTGACTTGTGAATTTTTTTTAATTTTAGAATAGTGTGAACTTAAACAATTTTAATTTATAATTTTTATATTTATTTTGAATAATAGATTGATGGTATGTTATTTTTATTATATACATATATATTACGTAATTATGATATTACTGTTCAATTACGGTTTGATTATGGTTCAATTAACGATTAGACCAGTGAACCGTGGGCTGGTAAATTTTTTAGTTCAATGAATGGTCCAATTTTTTAAACCTTGACTAGACGTCTCCTCAGGTGCCGACTGGAAGGATCAGGCAATCTGAAAATCAGTCTACATACACAAATATATCGTAAAATAAGTTTATAATTAAAGATATTAATTATACAAAGTTAATAAATAATATAAATATTTACTAAATTTAATAAAATTAACTTGCATAAGTCTTCTTCGATCGCTGGTCCACCACACTCCTCACCATCTTTCTTCCTAATATGAGTATACTTAAAAATTTCAAAAAAAAGGAAGTCCTCTCGGTCTCTTTTTCCTGCAATACATAATAAAACTTTTGTAATTATTTATAACCGTCAGATAATAATAAGTTTTTTAAACTAATAAAACTTACCATTCTCATAGCATGCTCGTATGGAGGAACAGAATCTCTTGTGTGGAGAGAACCGCCTTTTCAGAATGGCAGTTCCCTTTATTTTGAGAGTTTATCTTATTAAATTCCTCTCATTTCCAATAATTTGAAGCTCATTCCACACAAAAGAACAGGATCCAGTCCAGTCTGCCTCTAATCCAAGCATCCCGAAGCATATCAAAAGGCTTATGAGATCCACGAGTACTAAATATATGTCTAATAGTTGGCTCGTCTCATAGATCCCATGTACAATATTTCTGCATAAAGACAGAAATAAATAGATAATAAAAAATTAATTATTATTACATGAACAAAAAATATTTCACCATAACTACATTGGAATACGAACCCGAAACTCATCAAACCATAAACCACAAAGAACTATCCTCCATATGGGATAACACGATGTAAATTTTGACCTAATGATTGCTGTGTTAGCATGAATGATGAAATCTGCAAAAGCAAGAAAAAAAGAAATCAATACTAGTGATTGATGCATTAAGAAATATTTATCAAAAATTTTTGAATAATAAATATTTAATACTTATCTAATGTCGCCAACGAGCCTAATCAGCATATTTCCAAAACTACTACAACAAGTGGTAGATGATCCGACTCGAGCAGGGCCAGATGAAGAAGAATCAAGTACAAGGACTGAGGGAGAAGTGCTATCAGTAAAGGCAACTGTACTGCAAGCAGAAGCCATTGAAGTAGGTCCTTCAATAGTAGATGGGATAGGAATGCATCCAGGAGTAGGCATGAACTGAGGAGGCTGCGATACGTACTGAGAATGTAGAGCCCATAATCATAATAGGTACAGGTAGGATCAATGGATTCCTTGATAATCACTGGAGGCAAAGGTCCCAAGGGCTCGTACAAGAGGATCTTGCCACTTTTAAGCAACCAGTATCTATTCCTTATTTTTATCGAGTCTACACTCGGAATCCATTTATATTGATAGATATATGTAATTTCTTTTTTTAAAATTACATAAGATAAAAAGAATTATTACTTAATTTTTAAAAAATTAATATGTAAATTCTTTTTTTAATTTCTCTTTCATCTATAATAACTCCTCTTATAGCTTTATCCAAAATTAAGAAAAAGAAATGAAATTATTATACAATCAAATATAAACATATTAATTATTCAAAAAGATAGAATATAATTTACTATCACAAAATATACAAAACAAAAAATACAACCTTGAACAAAAAACATATCAATTTGAACAACCTTGATCGTCCTCCTCCATCTCCTATTCATCTTCCTTGTAATCTCCTGATGGTTCGGTGTCATCATCATATTGAATAAATTCTTCCTCCTCATCTTCATTTTCGTATTGATCATCTTCTGTCAGTTGTTCTTAATCCACTTGTTTTGATCAATCTCATCATATAATCCTGCTTTATAACGCAATCCATCTAATGGATCGGCATCAATTACAGGCATTACCTGAGACATGGACCCTTCATGATGAACTTCTTCTGCACTTGCATTTTTAATTTCTACTTGCGCAGTTGGTTTTGTCTTCATAACCACCCACTAATGGGCCTTGTCCATTCGAATGGCTAGATAAAGAATATAAGAAACTTGTCTAACATTTTGAGGAATGATGAATGGATCATATTAATTATATTTCCTACTGCAATTAACCACAATAATGTTATAAAGGGGATGAACTTTTATACCATGAGGTCTTCTTGAATCAAATCATTTATTCAAAAACAAAATAACCCTTTTTATAGGTTTGCGTAGATATTCCAATTCTATAATATCTCCAAGGAAACTATAATATTCAATTTTTCCCATGCCGCTAACACCTTTTACACAAACACAACAATTAATAGTTTTTCTTCCTCGAGAGTATTCATCTGTATGAAATTTATAACCATTTACAAAGTACTTGTGATACGATCTCACACTTAGATTTGGTCTCAATTCTAAATCACGTAAGTGCGGATTTGTGACACCATTGGCAGGATCGTGCACCTATTTATAATATATTGAAAATTTTAATTATATAAAATAATATCATTATATCACATGTAAATGATATACTCACATAAACTTTAACTAGATAGGAAATTCGTTTTGAATCCGTGTTCCAGCATCTTCTTGACTTATGCCATTCAAATGTGTAAAAGAAAAACAAATTAAACAAAAACAACACTACATCACTTACCAATCTATAAAAAAAATAGTTCGGATAATATTAAAGTAAAACTTACTCACTGAATGGTTGTACTTCATTGCAATTTAGAAGAACGTGCAAAGTTATAAAATACATATTTTGTTCTGACAAATATCTATGTGCACAAACTTCAAAAACTAATAACAAACTGATTAAAAATTGAAAGCGCTGGGATACCACTGCTCACACCCCCATCATCATTCGAGGCAGTATTGTTTTGGAGGACAACACACTAGCCTCAAAATAATATGAAGTGAAATACGAAATTTTATGAGCCAAGTACGCTGCACATGTAGAACCATCGACTAGTGCTTTATTCTTTACAGATCTTTTAAACTCTCCTATATACCTTAAAATATATAAAACAGAACATTAGTAACATTATTCTTTACAATTATGTAACGAATATATCAAATAAAAATTAGAGTAAAACCATTTCATACATTACCTTTCAAATGGATGCATTCATCTGTATTGAATAGATCCCCCAACTTTGGCCTCATATGAGAGGTGTACAATTAGATGCTCCATAGAATCAAATAATGCTGGTGGAAAAATTCTTTCAAGTTTACACAATATTACTGAAATATTTTGCTTTAGTTGTAATAAATCCTCCTCTCAAGTGTAGTAGAGCATAAACCTATAAAAAACTGACTTAATTCTATAAAAGGCTTCCACACAGCGTTAGGTAAAAAATCGAAGGCAATCGGAAGAAGGCACTCCATAAATACATGACAATCATTACTTTGCATTCCATGTACATTATTTGTTTGTGGATCAGAGCACCTTGCCAAATTAGAAGTAATCCATCTAGCATTTTCAATTCTCTAACCCAATTGTACACTGCTCTTCTTTCATCAACAATTATATTATACTTTGCTTTCGATTTCACAATTTTTCCATTAGACAACGTGACAAGTTCCATGTCCCGCAACCTAAAAATCTCTCCCAAGTCCATCCTTGCTTTGAAATTATTTTTTGTTTTCAATCTGATATCCATTACAGTATAAAAGATATTATCAAAAATATTTTTTTTCAACATGCATCACATCAAGATTATACCTAATCAAAAGAATTTTCTAATACGGAAGCTCCCAAAATATACTCTGTTTAGTCCAATTGTGGTATACCCCGTATCTCGGTAATTTAGATCGATCGTGCTCAGCTACTTTGGGAAGAGAGCAAACTCTATCCTACAATTGTCACCAGATAGTCTAGGTGATGGCTCATCAGTCTTAACCCTATTCTTTATAAAATATCTTTTATTCCTCCTAAATACATGATCACCTGACAAAAATTGACAATGACAGTTAAACCATGAATTCTTACTACCGTGCTTTGAAGTAAAAGTCTTTTTTTTTTCTCCATACAATAAGGGCAAGCCAATTTACTAGCAGTCATCCACCCAAATAACATTCCACATGCAGGAAAGTCATTGATTGTCCAAATTATAGCTGCATGCAACATAAATTTTTGTTTTGTACAAACATCGTATGTCAAACCACCTATATGCCATGACACTTCAATTCATCAACCAAGGGTTACAAATAAACATCAATTAAGCTCTTGGAATTTTTCGGACCAGGTATAATACAAATCAAAAACATGTAAGGTTTTGTCATACACATTTCTGGTAGAAAGTTATAAGGAGTGACTATCACGGCCAACAAGAATATGACCTGGACGATTGACTAAATGAAGTAAAACCATTAAAACATATTCTAAATCCTATATTCTGAGACTCAATTGCAAAGTCAAGATATACTCTATTAAAGTACTTCCATGCTTTCCCACTTGATAGATGGCTTTAAAACACCTTGAGATCGCCTATATTCATAGTGTCATCTCATATGAGGTGAAGAACTCATTGATACATATAACCTTTATAATCTTAGAATGAGGTCGCCTATTTATATAGTACCATCTCATATGAGGTGAAGAGCTCATTGATGCATAGAACCTTTGTAATCTCAGAATAAGTGGCAAATAATGCATCGATTTTACAGCCATGTTTTTGTAATTTTTCCTTCCTACTCTACGTGGTCGATACCTTGGTTTCTGGCAAAATTTATATGAAAGTTTATCAATGTCATCTTTGTAATACAACATACACCCATTCTCACAACAATCAATTTTCATAGCTTGCAACCCCAACTTTGACATCAATTTTCTAGCCTCGTAATAAGAATGAGGTATGTGAATATCCTCCATACGATTTGTCTCGCGCATAAGCTCAACCATAGAATCAACACACTATTGGGCAACATTCCAATCAGACTTGACGCTCATTCTTCTAGTTATAACTGATAATTCAGAATGACAAGATCCTTGCCATAATTGTCTATTTGCTGCATTCAGTAAGTTAAAAAACTTTTAAGCATCCGCCTTAGGAGCATCTTCTATTCTTTGCTCAAAATTAGCATAATACTCAGGCTATCATCTCCTGGTATCTATTTAGATTCTCAGGTTGATTACTAGAAGAACCATTAACATCGTAAACTCTACTTACTCCAACAATGGGCTCCTTTCCATGATAAGTCCAATGCCAATACCCTTCTATAAATCTCTTTTGATAAAGATGAACCTTAACTGTAATAGGCTCTAAATATTTCAAATATTTACATGTACAATAAGGACACTTGAGTAACCTCTCTCTTATGAATTTCAGTTGTTGGCAAACATATGAGAGAATCTCATCAACACCAGTTTCAATCCCTTTTTACCTGCATGGAGCCTATTATATATCCACAGACAATGTTTTGCAATTTTCATTTCTATAAACAATCAACAAAAATATGTTTTATTTATTATAATATTCAAAATTTTATTTTCATCAAACTAATTACATAGCTATTTCTGAAATACATACAATTCCAAAATTTTCTTTTATCACTATGATTAATTTGACTTTATGTGATTTATGATAAATTTTCTTTATGTAATTACCTTGGTTTACGATACAACTGAATATTTATGATATATTATTAATATTGTACTACAAGAATTTATTATTTTAATAATCTGAATTTAATGCTTTAGAAGGCTTTCATTTTTTTAAACCCAAATAGAATATTAATTTTGTGTGAAACATTGTTCTGACAGAAACTTGTATAAGTTTAAAAATTTAAGTAACTCAGTTTGATAAAAAAAATTTATAATATGATATATTTAGTCTAAATTAAGGGTTATGATATATAACTTTAAGTTTTAGTATTTCAAAATTCAATACTTAATTAGTGTTTAAAATCTAATTAGTACTCATTTCTTTTATAAATTTAAAAATTTTTAATAACTTAGTTTTGATTAGAAATTTAAAATATAATATATTTAGCCTACATTAAGAGTTATGACATAATTTTAAGCTTTAGTATTTTAAAATTTAATACTTAATTAATTTAGTGTTTATAATTATCATTTCATTTTAGTGCTATATAATTTTTTTTATATAGAATTCAACACTTAATCATTTTAGTGCTATGTAATTATTTTTTTGTATTATCAGTTCATTTTAGTGCTATATAAGGACTTACAATGTAATTTTGACAAGATTAAGGGTTTGAATGAAATTTTTACAACATTTAAAGATTTAAAGTGAAATAATAGATTAGATTATAAGGACCTAAAGTGTAAATTGGATAAGTTTAAGGATTTATATGAAATTTTGACAACTTTTGTGAATAAAGTGCAATAGTTAATTAGATATAGAACTTGAAATCTAATTTTCACTAGTTTAAGTGTTTAAATAAAATTTTTTAGAAGTTTAAAATCTAAACCCTAATAATTCCCCATATCACAAGAGCATGCAATCTTCCAACATAACAAAATAATTCATATTTGAAATAATGCATCAAAAGCAAGAAAAACATTATTATTTGGCTTAAAAAAAACTTACCCTAATTGTTATAAATTCCAAAACAAACTAAATTAATCATAAATCAACTTGAACCAAACCTAAATTTTAATTCGGTTCATTTAAATATGATTTGGTTTGATTTAATTTACTACTTTATGTAAATTTTTTGAATATATTTTTAATTTAATTCATTATTATTATATGTATATGTGTTTTGGAACTTTCCTTTTTCATGTTGGGTAAAAAAATATTCATCTCTTGAGATATTAATTTATTTGATATTGATTTCAAACAAATTAAATTAATCTTTGGAATTAATTTTATTAGATTTTAAATTTTAAAGCATTAAATTAATAGTCATAATATTTATTAAATTTTATTTTGAAATATATCTCTTTAATCATTAAAAAGTATTTCAATTCATTAAATAATATTTTTATTCAATAAATAATATTATAATAATATTTTAATTCATTAAATTTATTTGATTCTGAAATTTTAATTAATAGTTATAATATTTCTTA
This sequence comes from Thlaspi arvense, assembly GCA_911865555.2. Taxonomy (NCBI): domain Eukaryota; kingdom Viridiplantae; phylum Streptophyta; class Magnoliopsida; order Brassicales; family Brassicaceae; genus Thlaspi; species Thlaspi arvense. Next base: position 49,754 of record CAJVSB020000909.1, on the reverse strand, counting down.
AATATTACTTTCAATATATCTCTTTAGTCATTAAATAATATATTGGATTAACATTTTTGTAATATCCCTGATTTAATAAAAAAAAATTAGCTAATTTTTAGAGCCCGAGGGCTTAATTGAAAGAATAAAAAGGTTTGGGGTCAATTTTGAAATATTAAGGACTTGATTGAAGAAATTTAAACTTTCGGGCACTAAACTGAAAATGCCAGGGACTAGATCAGATTCTAGAATTAAACTCAGGGACTAGATCATAAGGAATCGAATAGTTCAAGGACTAATTAGAAAAAGTTGGAAAAAGTGGATTTTATTTCCAAACAAATGGCCAACGTTTGAGAGCAAATTCAGTGGCGATTTCGAGCTTTTTCATTGAATTAAGCCTATAAATTGGATTGTTGGCTGAGATGAAGCAAAGCCCTCAATCAATTTAAGAAAATCAACTTGTTAGCTTTATCAATTTCCCGATTTTCCATCCGGCTTTTTCGTCTACCATTTTTGAGCTTTTGAGTTTAATTCCTGCAAATTAAGTTGCTTTTAAGCCAAATTGAAGAGCCAATCTTGGTCCCTACATTTTCGAGCTTCATTGCAAATTTTCGTGGAAATTCTAGATAAAAGTGTTTAATTTGTGTCTTTCCAAACTATTTTTCCGTTTCTAGCATTTTGGGTTTTGAAGATTAGACCCAGCTGAATTCGGGTCTAATCTAGACCTGACTCTTCGCAGCAAGCTAGCCCTACTGGGATAGCCCAAGCAAGTTGGCCTTTACAGGCTCAGCAGGCTGAGCGCAAGGCGTGGCCTGCGCAGTCTTGTGGAGCTGGGGCAAGTTGACTTGAGGCGGGACCTAGATCCGAGATCCAAGTTTTTGGGAAAAAAATATAGAATAAAATAATTCCAAAATTTAGAAAATTAAGGAAAAATAAAAGAAACAATGAGAAAAATTTAGGAAAAATCAGGAAATTTTGGGAAAAATTACAAAATGATATTTACTTGTTTTTGAGAGAATTTTTGGTGAAAAACCATGGAAATAATGATTTTAATTTTCCAAATAAATAGTGAAAAATAAAAGAAAAAAATGGAAAAATGGAGAAAATATAGAAAAAATTGGGAAATTCCAGAATTAAAAATCAAGGAAATTATGCCCGATTCAACACCGGTTCAGCTAGATCAAGGCTGGTTCATGTCCAGTTCAATGGTTTTAATGTCGATTCAATATGTATTCAGCCGGTTCAATTGTTTTAAAGATGGTTTAAAGATGATACAACTTTGGTTGATGTTTTTGTATGGGATTTGGTTATAGGTTCCTTTTAGTTTAGGTTCAGGAGTGAGACAAGGGACCTCGGGATGCATGCTAAGGTTCTAAAATGGGGTTCTGATTTGTCTTGGGTATTGAAACCCGTTAGTGGGCGGAGTTCGGTTCTGATTTTGATTATGTGATGTTGTGATTATAGATTCGCTCGAGGAGACACGCTTCAATCCGTGAGCTCATTTTTGGTGCTTTGGGTTTCCGATTCTGGTTTGGACTATGAGTAATAATACTTATTCTGTGCATGTTTATTTTATCCTGGTTATGAAATAATTAATATGATATGATTTCTGATTTTGAAAAGTTATATTTGGGACAAGTATTTGTTTATTTTGAATTTACAGTGAGTTAATTGAAAATAGATGATTAATTAAAATTCAAGCCTCTATTATAATTGTTTTTCTGAAATCTATGTTGGGAGTTATTCTAGATTCTGGATTCTGATTCTGATTGTGACTTGGTTCTGATATGGGATCCCTATGTGATATGTGATATGTGACTCCTCCGGCATGACACGCTTTCGTCGTAAGTTGAGATTCTGATTCTGGTACCAATTCTAATGTGATATGTGATATGTGATTCCTTCGACATGATATGCTCTGTCGTGAAATGTAATTCTGATATGAAAAGACACTCCCACACGGCCTAATCGATTAAACTGTGTTTTGAGAACATGAGGCATATTTTTATGGCTTATCTGATAATTTGACTACATTGCTCACTGTATACTTCTATGCATGGTTCTGGCACATTTTACAATGTATGTTCTAGCATGACTAGAGTCTGTATTATCATTTACTAGGTTTCGCAACTCATCCTTTTATATTTTTCAGATCGTATTGAGGGGTCGCCTTTCTGACCAAGTTGTCCATTTCTTGCCAAGTCGAACTTGATGTATGACTTGATATTCTTGTTTGTCTTATATTCGTATTTTAGAGTTACTCCAGTTATTTCTCAGACAGGGTTGTGATGTATTTGAGATATTATGATACTTGATCTATTTCAATTGTATTTGCTTTCGATTAGAGGCTTACTAGGTTGGAGTGCCAGCCTTGTGCCAGTCACAGGCCCAGATTTGGGGTATGACAAAGTTGATATCAGAGCTATAAGTTTAATCTGTGAATAAATGGAGCTGGATTCTTTTGCAGTGTTTTTATTATGATGGTGAGGGTCCCACTTTCATAATGAAAGGACTGTGAAAGACCATTAGGGCATTGACAGTGTTTTGTATTTACTCTCTCAAGCATCAACTCATTGTTGTGTTGATCTAATCTAGGACGTTTTGTGTGATAGATGGATTCACCATGCGATATTCATACTTCCCCTCAGAAAGATGTTATCCCTGATGTGCCAGAGAGTCCGATGGGTGAACCTGCTCCTTTCGTTTATACTAAACTGAGAGAGAGAGGTCGCTCAGGGGAAGAGGGGGATAGATAGGCCAACTAGTGGCAAATGTACTACAACTATGGCAGTAAATTTGAATGACTTGATAGACATTTTGACCGGTGTACTTCGTCAAGACATGAATGGTTCATGGGAACATGGCGATATCAAATAGGCAGCAAACCCCGGTCAATAATCTGCCATGCTTGTGACAGTTCTAACAATAACGGGACCAAAACAATATCAATCGGGGTTTGATGGATATTTTCGCAATTTTCTAAAGTTGGGACCACCTACATTCTCAGGTTCAATTGCAAATGAAGACTTGTATTCATTTCTGGATGCCCTGGCGAAGATATTTCAGATTCTAAGATGCTTTGACATTATGAAAGTGGAATTGACTACTTTTCAACTTTGAGGAGTGGCACAATCATGGTACAATGATATGTTGACTTTGAGATTAGCAGATGCTAACCCCATGACTTGGGAAGATTTCAAGATAGCGTTCCTGGCACAGTTTTTGCCAACAGTAGACGAGTGGAATTAGAAGCTGAGTTTGAAGGGTGGTACAGAAGCCTGGAATGACAGTATCAGAATATGAAGATCAATTCACTTGTCTCTCTCGCTATGCTCCTTAATTCGTCAGTAATGATATCACTAAAGGTATGAGGTCATGAGAGAGTTGTTACCCTCCTTGAAGTATGTCCTGTGCCCTTATATGGGGACCTTTATCTATGCTTGGCAATGGAGGCAGCACACTCTCTGGAAACTTCAAAAATGCCTGAGCACATCTATCGAGATTCAGGGAAGAAAGTGAGGACTTAAGGAGTTTTCAGCGGCCAATTCAATTCTCACAAGAGTTCAACATTTCGTGACAACAGGCGTTCATTTCATAAAAGTTCTACAAGCAGACAAGCATCAACTAGTACAGCGGTATTTGGTAGTCGCACTCAATCAAAACCTGTTTGACCTAGCTGTGGTGGGGCTTATTTTGGATAATGTCATCGTATGAGTGGAGTTTGTTTCAAATGTGGCCAGCAGGGACATATGATTTGAGATTGCCCACTGATGTCAGAAAACACACAAGGGACTGTTCAGACACCAGCGACTTACTTTCGGTGCGAACAAAAAGGGCATTTAGTGAGAGATTACCCGATTTCAGTTGAGGAAGTTCAAACTAGAGCGCATACAATGTAGACTCATGTACAAAATCGGGAGAGTCTTCTGGTTTTCGTGGTGCAGAACGGGAGGCAGAGGTCAAGGTAGAGGACAAGCGCAAGTTTATGCTTTAACCCGACAAGATGCTGTAGGCGTCTAATGTTGTGGTTGTAGGTACGATTTTTATATGCTCTCTTGAAGCCTATGTTATGTTTGATCCGAGTTCTACTTATTCTTATGTATCTGTGGGGTTTTCTAGCCGAATTAATCAGCAGTCGGAACTGTTAGCACATCCCTTCTTTATGACTACCCCGGTAGGGGAATCAGTCTAGGTGGACACATGTGTATAAGTCTTGCCTAGTGGAGGTAGTTGGTAGGAAGTTCACAGCCAATCTAATCTTGTTACTGATGTTAGAGTTTGATGTGATTCTAGGAATGGATTGGTTAGCCTCGTGTTACTTCACTCTGAACTGTTATCTTAAGACAATGAGTTTTGAAATACCAGGAGAGTCACCATCTGTATACCAAGGTGACTATATTATGACTTTTGCTTCTATTATCTCCTTCCTGAAAGCCCAGCAGTTACTCAGTCAAAGGGTGCCAGGGGTTCTTAGCTATGGTCAAGGATACGAGAATCGAGGAACCATGCTTGAAAAAACACGTCGGTAGTCAATGAGTTTTCAGATGTGTTTCTTGAAGAATTACCAGGCATTTTCCTGACAGGGAGATTGAATTTTGTATAGACTTGTTACCTGGTACTCAGCCTATCTCGATTCCTCCCTATCGCTTAGCGCCGCAGAATTTAAAGAATTGAAGGAACAACTTCAGGATTTATTAGACAAGGGTTTTTGTTAGACTAGTACCTCTCCATGGGGTGCTCTAGTTTTGTTCGTTGAAAAGAATGATGGGTCTATGAGACTTTGTATCGATTATCGATAGCTCAATAAGTTTACAGTTTGTAATAAGTATCCATTACCGACAATGATGACTTGTTTGATCAGTTGCACAGAGCTGCTTACTTTTCAAAGATAGATCTTCGTTCTAGTTATCACCAGCTCAAGATTAGACAAGAAGATATTCCTAAGACAACTTTTCGAACTCGGTATGGGTACTATGAGTTTCTAGTAATGTCCTTTGGATTAACAAATGCACCTGCCGCTTCTATGGACTTAATGAATTGAGTATTCAAGACCTTTTTGGATAGTTTCATCATAGTATTCATCGATGATATTCTGGTGCATTCGAAAAGTAAGGCAGAGCATAAGTTGCACTTTTGAGAAGTTTTGCAAACTCTAAGAAATCATTAGTTATATGTCAAGTTCTTGAAGTGCGAGCTCTAGTGTGATAGTGTAGCCTTCCTTGGGCATGTAGTATCTAAAGATGGGATCAGCATCGATTCTCACAAGATTGAAGCCATTCAACAGTGGCCGATACCTTCCTTTATTACTGAGATTTGAAGCTTTCTGGGATTGGCGGGCTATTATCGTCGCTTTGTAAAGGATTTCTCTAAGTTAGCTGCACGTCTAACTAAATTGACTCAGAAGAATGTCAAGTTTCGATGGTCCAAATCCTGTGAAGAGAGTTTTCAAAAACTCAAGGATTGTTTGACTTCTGCCCCAGTTTTAGTCTTGCCTTTCGGATTTGGTGGATTCTGGGTTTTTTGTGATGCTTATTGGGTAGGCTTAGGCTGTGTCTTAATACAGCATGGACGAGTGATAGCTAATGCATCTCGGTAACTTAATAAGCATGAGCAAGATTACCTTACTCACAATCTTGAGTTGGCAGCTATTGTATTTGTTATGAAAATATGGAGGCATTATCCTTATTGTGAACCATGTGAAGTTTATACAGATCATTAAAATTTTAAAGTACATTTTCGATCAAAAGGATTTGAATCTTCGACAACAAAGGTGGATGGAATTTCTTAAGAATTATGACTGTACTATTTTGTATCATCCAGGAAAGGCTAATGTGGTTGCTGATGCTTTAAGTCGAAAGTTTATGAGAAGTTTGGCTCATATTGCTCCTATAAGACGGCCTTTGATAGCGGCCTTACATAGTTTAGAAGGAGAGGGTGTACAATTAAGGGTTGAAGATACTGGTCGGCTATTAGCACAGTTGCATATCCAGCTGTCGTTGACAGAGAGAATCAAGGAAGACCAAGGGAGGATACTAAATTGTGTGAAATTAAAAAATGAGTCTTGGCAGGCAAGGATGCTGAGTTTTAGATTGATTCAAAAGGGATCCTACGATGTGGAGGTCGGTTGTGTGTGCCTCACGTTAAAGATTTGAGAAGAACGTTATTAACAGAGGCACATAATTTCTTAATGCAGCATTCACCTTAGTTTCACCAAGATGTACCAAGATTTAAGGCAATTGTATTGGTGGGAAGGAATGAAGAAAGATGTGGCCGAGTTTGTATCTAGGTGTTTGACCTGTCAGTAGGTAAAGATTGAGCACCAAAAACCCATAGGATTACATCAATAGATTGAGATACTAGAATAAAAGTGGGAAGGTATAGCTATGGACTTCGTGACTAGTTTGCCTCGTACTACACAAGGTTATGATTCTATCTGGGTTGTTGTATATCGATTGACTAAAGTTGCACATTTCCTTCCTGTAAAGACAAGTTATAATGTGCTTCAGTTTGCTCAACTGTACTTGGACAAGATTGTGAAATTACATAAAGTACCCTTGTCTATCATCTCAGATCGAGGTTGCCAATTCACATCCTAATTTTGGGGAGCCTTCTAGGAGGCTCTTGGAACACGACTAAATTTAAGTACATTATTTCATCTTTAGACCGATGGACAGTCCAAAAGAACCATACAAATTCTGAAAGATATGTTGCGAGCTTGTGTTTTGGATTTTGGAGGTAGTTGGAGTCAATACCTACCGTTAGGCGAATTCTCTTATAATAACAGCTATTAGTCTAGCATTCAAATGGCTCCATTTGAGGCTCTATATGGCAGACGGTTTAGATCTCTGATCAGTTGGTTTGAGACAGGTGAGACAAAGTCGTAGGACCAGATTTGATACAAGATGAAGTGGATGAGATACAAATAATCAGAGATAGACTTTTTGCTGCTCAAATTAGATAGAAAGCATACGTGGATCATCGGTGTCATGAATTAGAGTTTGCTATTAGAGACCATGTGTTTCTAAAGGTTTCACCTATGAAAGGTGTGATTAGATTTGGAAAGAAAGGTAAGCTAAGTTCCTGTTATATCAGTCCTTTCGAAATATTGGAGCGTGTGGGAACATGGCCTATCGATTAGCCCTTCCACCTGATTTGTCAATGGTACACCTGGTGTTTCATGTTTTGATGTTGAGAAAATATCTGGCTGATTTGTCACACGTAATCATATCGCAAGACATTCAACTGGACAAAGACTTGACATTTTAGGAAAAGCCAGTTGCTATACTAGACTGTCAAGTGAAGAAGTTATGTTCCAAGGTTGTGCCATCAGTAAAAGTACTATGGAAGAGTCAGACTACTAAAGAAGCTACTTAGGAGTCTGAAGAAATCATGCAAAGAAAGTATCTCCACTTGTTTGGTACATGAGTTACTTTCTTGTGTCAAAATTCGAGGACGAATTTTTCTAAGGGGGGGGAAGATTGTAATATCCCTGATTTAATAAAAAAAAAAATTAGCTAGTTTTTATAGCCCAAGGGCTTAATTGAAAGAATAAAAAGGTTTGAGGTCAATTTTGAAATATTAAGGACTTGATTGAAGAAATTTAAACTTCTGGGTACTAAACCGAAAATGTCAGGGATTAGATCAAATTCTGGAATAAAACTCAAGGACTAGATCATAAAGAATCAAATAGTTCAGGGACTAAATCAGAAAAAGTTGGGAAAAAGTGGATTTTATTCCTAAACAGATGGCTGACCGTTTGAGAGCAAATTCGATGGCGATTCCAAGCTTTTTCATCGAATTGAGCCTATAAATTGGATCGTTGGCTCGAGATGAAGCAAAACCCTCAATTAATTTGAGAAAATCAGCTCATTAGCTTTGTTAATTTCTCAATTTTCCATCCGGCTTTTTTGTCCACCATTTTTCAGCTTTTAAGCTTAATTACTTCAAATTAAGCTGCTTTTAAGCCAAAAATTGAAGAGCCCATCTTGGTCGCCTACCATTTTTTTAGCTTCACTACAAATTTTTGTAGAGAAATTCTAGGTAAAAGGTGTTTAATTTGTGTTTTTCCAAACTAGTTTTTCGTTTCCAGCATTTCGGGTTTGGAGATCAGACCCAGCTAAATTTGGGTTTGATCCAAACCCGACTCTTCCTAGCAGGCTGGCCCTACTAGGACAGCCCAAGCAAGTTAGGCCTTTACAAGCCCAGCAGGCTGAGCCTTTACAGGCCTAGCGAACTAAGCGCAGAGGCACGACCCATGCACGCCCTATAAAGTTAGGGGCAGGTCAACTCGAGGCGGGACCTGGATCCGAGATCCAGGTTTCCAGAAAAAGGAAATATATATATAGAATAAAATAATTCTGAAATTCAAAAAGTTGAGGAAAATTAAAAGAAAAAATGAGAAAATTTTGGGAAAAATTAGGAAAATTTGGAAAAAATTAGAAAATGATATTTAGTTGTTTTTGAGAGATTTTTTGGAGAAAAACCATGGAAATAATGATTTTAATTTTCCAAATAAATAGTGAAAAATAAAAGAAAATTATGAAAAAATGGGAGAAAAATATAGAAAAAATTGGGAAATTTCTAGAAGTGAAAATCAAAGGGAATTACGCTCGGTTCAACACTGGTTCAGCTAGATCAAGGCCGGTTCATGTCCGATTCAATGGTTTTTAATGCCGATTCAATATGCATTCAGCTGGTTCAATAGTTTAAAGATGGTTTAAGGATGATACAACTTTGGTTGATGTTTTTGTATGAGATTTGGTTATAGGTTCCTTTTAGTTTAGGTTCGAGAGTGAGGCAAGGGACCTCAGGATGCATGCTAAGATTCCGAAATGGGGTTCTGATTTGTTTTAGGTATTGAAACCTGTTAGTGGGCAGAGTTTGGTTCTGGTTTTGATTATGTGATGTTGTGATTGTAGATTTTCCCGAGGAGACATGCTTCAATTTGCGAGCTCGTTTTTGGTGCTTTGGGTTTCCGATTTTGGTTTAGATTGTGAGTGATAATACTTATTCTATGCATGTTTATTTTATCCTGATTATAAAATAATTAATATGATATGATTTCTGATTTTGAAAAGCTATATTTGGGACAAGTATTCGTTTATATTCGTCTATTATAATTGTTTTTCTGAAATCTATGCCGGGAGTTATTCTAGATTCTGGATTCTGATTCTGATTGTGACTCTGGTTCTGATATGGGATCCCTATATGATATGTGATATGTGACTCCTCCGGCATGACACGCTCTATCGTGAGTTGAGATTCTGATTCTGTTGCCAATTCTAATGTGATATGTGATATGTGATTCCTTCGACATGATACGCTATGTCGTAAGATGTAATTTCTGATGTGAGAAGACACTCCCACACGGTCTAATCGATTAAACTGTGTTTTAAGAACATGAGCCATATTTTTATGACTTATCTGATAATTTGACTACATTGCTCACTATATACTTCTATGCATGGTTCTGGCATACTTTACGATGCATGTCTCAGCATGACTAGAGTCTGTATTATCATTCACTAGGTTTCGCAGCTCATCCTTTTATATATTTTTAGATCGTATCGAGGGGTCGCCTTTCTGGCCAAGTTGTCCGTTTCTTGCCAAGTCGAACTTGATGTACGACTTGATATTCTTGCTTGTCTTGTATTCGTATTTTAGAGTTACTCCAGTTATTTCTCAGACAGGGTTGTGATGTATTTGAGATATTATGATACTTGATCTATTTCAGTTTGTATTTGATTTTCGATCAAAGACTTACTAGGGTTTGGAGTGCCAGCCTTAGTGCCAGTCACAAGCCCAAGTTTGGTGTGTGACAATTTTAATTCATTAAGATTTTGAATTTTAATCTATTTTAATCCATTGAATTTTAATAATTGTTAAATAATATTTTGAAATATATCTCTTTAGTCATTAAATAAATAATTGAAATAATATTTCACTCCATTATATAATATTTTAATGCATTAAATTTATTTAATTTTCAAAAATACTTTATTAAATAATATATTAATAGCATTCTAATTCATTAAGTTAATTTAATTTTGAATTTTAAATAATATTTTAAATTTATTTTATTTTTTGGGCCTTTGTTTTTTGGGCCAGTGCGCTAGGCTTGGCTAGCCCAACTGAGTTAAATGCTGGTTCAAAGCATTTTCAGGCCAGTAGGCTGGGCCGGCCCGCCTAGTTAAATGCTGGCCTAAAAGGCTAGTAGGCAAGGCCAGCCTAGCCTAGTTACATGCTAGCCCGAATCATTTTGGTCTTGTGGGCTGGGCCAACCAAGATAAGTTAATAATATATCAAATAAAAATATATAAAGTAAAAATATAAGTTAATAATATTATATAAAATAAAAATATATTCCTTCCATTGATCTACTACATTCTGACAAGCCCAACAAAGTTAAACAGACATTCATATATGCACAAATATATATACGTGGCAACATGTATATACACACACACACACAAATAAAATTCTAACAAAAAAAAATTAAATACATTCAAACCAGAGAAGAACGTGGAAGAAAAGAGACGGTGCGGCGATGATTGAACCAGTGGCGAATGTGGCTAGAGAAATAAGACTGAACTATATTGAGAGAGAATGGAGTAGGAAGAGATAAGATGGAGTAGGAAAAGAGAAACTAGAGTGAAAAATGAGCGACGGCTGGAAATTCATAGATAAATTACCGACGCAAAGCGTCGGTAACTCCATAAATATTCGTGCCTCGAATGATAAGTAATCAGTTTTTGATACAACATTTTGAATTACCGATGCAATTGCATCGGTAATTCCCCCGGGCTGCTACAAAATGTCCATTCCCAATGCAATTACTAACGCAAATTTTGTTAGTAACTTAAGCAGAACTATTGACGCAAAACTTGTGTTGGTAATTACCAACACAGATTGCATCGGTATCGATAATATTTTATTTTCTAAAATATTTACTGACGCAGAATCTTGCATCGGTAAACTTAATCTTTTTTATTTTATTTGTTGATAAATTACTGATGCAGATCTTGCGTTGGTAAATTTCACATTTTTATATTTTATTTTTTTAAAACATTACCGATGCAATATTTTTGCATTAGAAATTATTCTTTATATATTTTTTTTATTTTTTAAACATTATCAACGCTTATAAATTATATTACTATTACTTAATGGTAAGCAATAAACCTATGGGCCCAAGCAAAGGTCTATGGATTGTTTTATTAAAAAAAGAAGAAAGTGATACAACAAAATTGCAAAAATAGAAAATAAAAATAGACTCCTTTTTTTTATTAATTATAGGATTTGGTTGGTGGGATTTTTTGGTTTTTTAATTTTAAAAGAAAATAATTTAAATATGTATAATGATTGATTTGTTTAAAGATGCCAAGCTGTTTTTTATATGATTATCCAAAAAAATATGAAATGTAATTGAAAATGGATTTGGAACTCCATGAATTTTAAATCTAAATCCATTTTAGTGTCTGGTAAAAAAAAATTTAATATTTATAAATTTCATTTAGTGTTTGGAAAGAAATGTAATTTGAAACTAAAAATAAAACTTTTACTACTATGCCCCTTTTCTTGATATATTAGATCCAAGTCTCATTTTATAACAAATAAATTAATCTTATTATTTCTAACAAAACAAATATCCTCTTTCAAAATAAGAATAATATAATCTGTGGCATTCCAATTCTAAATTTTCCTTAGGTTACATTGCATCTCATACAAATATATATTATGGTATAATTTGCCTAGTATATAATATATATAATTTATATAAGACAATAATTTAAATTATAAGAAAATTTTTCTTAGAATATAATTTTTGCTTGTCCACAATCTGAGGGAAGGAAATGGACTTTTAGGAGGCTTAATTATAATTAGATATTGGGGGAAATATAGGAATGGAAAAATAGAAATTGTTAGAAAAGAAAATAAAGAGGTTAGTAAATAAATTAAATTGAAAATGAAAGTTTTGAGAATCTAATGAAATAAATGTAAACATAAATAAAAATATAAATTTCTTTTTATTTGAAACCTATATTGGCAAGGGAGTTAAAAGGAATTTTGAAATTTCTAGGGGTTAAAAGTCAAATTCTAGAAGTCTAGGGAACAAAAAGTGAATAATCAAAACTTTGGAGACCAAAATGCAAAAAGAAAAAAAATTATGAGTTGGCCAAGTAGCTGACTAGGAAAAGGAAGAAGAAAAGGAAGAGAAAAGAAAGGAGAAAGGAGGAAGAAAAGAGAAGGAAAAAAAGGGTAAGATTTCTATGAAATTTTTGTGTTTCTTTTCAATTTTCTTTTAATTTCTTGCAAGATTGACCTAAATAATCGATTCCTCTCTCATATACACATTGTATCTCAATTTTGAGCATGATTTATTGCTGAAATTTCACCATGGTTGAGACCCTCCAAGAGGGAATTTGAGAGCACAACTTCAAATCTTGACTAGAAATGGCTTAGAATTTAAATTCTCTTGAATTGTTTGATGAATATATTGAATTATATGAAGCTTTGAGGGAGGAGAGAATGCAGCAACCATGGTGGCTGAACCCTAGGGTGGGGTTCTCACAAGTTTTGTCTTCATGAAATTAAAAGGAAATTATGCTACTTGCTGCTCCTCGAATATTTCAACACTTCCATGATTTAAATGGCAAAATTGAGGAACTTGTTGAAGCTGGAAACAAAGATGGAACAGGAGAAAAACAGAGGAGAGGAGTTTAGAGTAAGAAAAGAATGGATTAATTAAAAAAAAATAGAGGAAAATATAATTAAAAATCAAATTTGAACCAACACAAGCAAGCTGGAATTTTCTACTGAATTTCTGCAAGTTAACAAGCTTGCTGGCCAAGAATATTAGAGACTTAGAAATGGACTTGTATTAGGGTTTAAGAGGTGAATTAGGGAGTGTATAAATCTATTTAGGAAATGAAGTTGAAAGGGGTGTCAAATTAAGGGCACATGCAAAGGTGTATGGATTTTTTCATTAAAAAAAGAAGAAAATAAAAATAACTCCCTTTTTATTAATTATTAAAATAACATACAAAAACATTTTTATTACATATTTTGATTTCCTGGGCGAGATTGGTTTTCTTAATTCACCCGTAAAGGAGTGGATTTGAGTACACAAATAAATGAGGCGCACATACATGCATGGATAAGGATTTGGTTGGTGGGTTTTTTTGGTTTTTTTATTTTAAAAGAAAAAAATTTAGATATTTATAATGATTGATTTGTTTGAAAATGTCATGCTGTTTTTTATATGATTATCCAAAAAAATATGAAAATGTAATTGGCATTGGATTTCGAATTGAATCAGAATTCTATGAATTTTAAATCTAAATCTATTTTAGTGTTTGGTCAAAAGTAAAATTTAATATTTATAAATTTCACTTGGTGTTAGGAAAGAAATATAATTTGAAATTAAAATAAAATTTTTACTACTATACCCTCTTTTCTTTAAGAGATTAGATCCAAATCTCATTTTATAACAAATAAATTAATCTTACTACTTCTAACAAGAAAACTATTCTCTTTGAAAATAAGAATAGTAGAATTTGTATGATTAAATAGCTTCAAATCCAAGATGCATTAAAAATGTCCAAACATAATCAAAAAATTATTCAAATCCAAATCAATTTTGATAAGATTTGATTGAGTTTCAAAGTATTAAGTGAAATTTTATGAAATCCCATAAAATCAAAATTCTAATATTTAATTTTTTTATCCAAAGAATTAAAGTGAGATTTTCAAATCCAAATATCACCAGATCCCATCAAATGTTATGTTACCAAGCATAGGGTAAATGATATTTGCTTGGTGAGATTTTTTTTTTAAAATTATTATCTTTAACTATAATTTGTTTAAAAAACTTAAGCTTTTTTATATGATTGTCCAAAAAACATATATAAAAATGCAATTGTAATTTATTTTCTTTCCTTTTACCATACTCCATAACTCTATTTATATGTTATTAGACCAAAATTTCAACTACTAAATGAGCAAAGGATTTTCTCTCTTTGTGGCATTTTCTTTCGGAGGAGTTACAATTTCTCTCTCCAACAATAATGCATGAAATATTAGTATTTCTAGAGAGTTCCAAAACACAGCAGTCATGACAGCCCAGACATCACTTAACAACTGGACATAATTCATTGCTATCCTTTATCTTCTTGTTTCAAGATATTGTTTTTTATGCAACTTTACGTAATTTTCAGATCTGCCAGCCTGATCAAATAAAAATCCAGGTAAGAAGAAAATGAAACTCCACAACCATGTGATTGAGAAAGATTATATAAGTTCAAACGTTGCCACCCATGTGATTAAACCCCTACCTCTGGGCAACAAATTATCATCCTCTCGTGGCATGGATACAACAAAAGTTTCAGAAATTATCACAGAAGGTGAAGAAGGGATGAGCAAGGAGTATGAGGAGTTAGTGTTATCTCTTCCTTGTGCCAAATTCGGAGATCGTGTCCTCTACAAATACCAAGGATGCTGGATACCGTCTAGACGCTTGAAGGGTATAATCTCCTTCCAAAAATTCTTCAAAGCTCGAGACTCTGATATCATTTTATGCACTTTTCCAAAATCTGGCACTACATGGTTGAAAGCTCTTGTGCATACTATTCTTAACCGTTCTCACTACGCCCCCAATAGTGCCACTCACCCTCTTCTCACTTGTAATCCTCACAATCTTGTTCCTTTCTTTGAGATTCAAATTTATGGTGATGAAAATGAAAACCCTAATCTAGAAAACCTACCTAATCCAAGAACTTTTGCTACTCATCTTCCATTCTCACTATTGCCACCAAGTGTCTCATATTCCAATTGCCGCATTGTATATATATGTCGAAATCCCTTGGATCAACTTATCTCCTTTTGGTGTTTTTTTACAAATCTATTTCCAAATGACAACGAGCCAAATTCTATTGAAGAACTAGTCAATATGTTTGAAAAAGGAATATGTCTGTATGGGCCATTTTGGGACCATGTTTTAGAGTATTGGAATAAAAGCTTGGAGAAGAAAGATAGGATTTTGTTTCTTAAATATGAAGATTTGAAAGAAGATATTATAAGTCAATCTATTAAGCTATCAGATTTCTTGGGATTACCATTTTCTGAAGAAGAAAAAAAGAAAGGAGTGATAGAAGATATATCAAGGTTATGTAGCTTTAGAAATTTGAAAGAATTGGAGGTAAACAAAAGTGAAGACCTCTTACAAGGAATACCAAACAATTCTTTTTTCAGGAAAGGGGAGGTGGGAGACTGGGTCAATCATCTAAGCCCAACAATAGCAGAAAAAATAAAGAAGCTTGTGGAAGAAAAATTTAAGAATTCTGGCATTATTTTTAAAATGACTTCGGAGTTGAAAATTGATTCGTAATAGTAAGTTAAATCTTAGGTAGTTGTATTTCTTTCAAAAAATGTCCTATGGTCTTCATCATTGTTGCTAATATATTATAATTGTTATTATTATTGTTGTACTGAGAGTTTAAAGATTTCTATTGATCTGGAAATAATTAAATTTCATTTGAGGTTATGTATTCACTTTTACATGTGGCTCTATCTTAAAAATCTTATGATATTTCTGAAAATGACTTATGCATATATTTTACGTTTTCCTTGAGGTGACGAAGATACAAACGAGAAAGCAATTGCAGATAATGTTCCGTGAACACTAATATATGCTTACTTTTACAAATTCGATACGTTTACAATTGATAATATGTTGTCTGTGTTGCATGCGCACAATTTTAATTGTTATTCTTTCCCTTCTCATTCTCAAGTGGGATTTTTTTCTTTTTTAAAAAAAATAGAAAAAGTTTTTCTTTTTCACCGGCAAAAATGTGTGGAGCCGCCTTATTGTCCGCAGTTAATGGGGATGGTTGGAGCACGTAAAATATTTTTCTATTTTTCTCCATCTGCATTTGAGTACCATTAACTGGTGGGCCTAGCGCATGGACTTGGCAATGACGTGTGCACAAGATAGTATGGTGGATTAATCTTGTTTAGTGGATTAAATTTTATTTAACATCAGAGCACTTGTATAAAAATTCAAACCAGGCCAATGGATTTGCTCGATGGTCGGACGAGATCAGTATCATTGGAGGTAGTTGGCCAAATCTCCATTTGCTTGCATGGAGCCCACAGCTAATGTTTTTCCCCCGGCGAAAAATGAGTGGAGGAACCTTACCGTCCAAAGTTAATGGGGACCGTTCAGGCACGTTAAATTATGTTTGCTATCTGTCGATTTGCATTTGCAGCCATTTGATGGCCCATCGCCCTGGTCTGCTGGCTGCATGTTATTATTATTGTTGTAATTTTCTTATCTAGTAAGAGAAAAACAAAGAAAAAAAATCAAATTTTAGTATGCACTATTTCAAGTGCATCTGCCAACAATATGTTCGGGAGGCCCCGTATGAGAGTGATCCCAAGGAATAACAATATCTTGAGCTCCAGCTCTAAGTTTTGCCAAGAAGTTGGTGCTACTATTTGCTTTCTTAAAAGTGTGAGTTATTTTTATATATCCCAATCTAACTGCATAAAGTAGTGAATATTACTTATAATGACTTCTAACATATGGTATTTAGGCATGTTTATCACGTGAATTAGTCTCACTATTTCAAAGGAATTTAATTCACACCACACTCTCCTCAATTCACGATGCCAAGCAAGAGAGAACCCATGTTTCATGCCTAAGAGCTTAAGAAGTAAAATATCTACGCCCCTTCAAATCTAGAGAAGCTTGTGATCCGATTGAAATGAACATCTCTGAGAATCCCATCACATGTTATAATATTGTTAGAATGCTACTCAAATAAAATAAATCATTTTAATTTATAAATTAAAATTTTGAAAATTTTCTTTTTAACAAAAAATTTTTATTTACATATATTTTGAAAATTTTAATTATTTTTCTTCATGTTGTAGATTTAATTAATAATAAGCGAAAAGTAATTCTAAAACAACAAAGTTTGAACCTTTTTTTCTTACAAACACTTTTTTGGTTATAAGCAATGTTTCATTAAGTTACAACGAGAGACTAGTTTACTTACGAGCAAGTCTTTATTCAGTTATTAGTATATATCTGCATTTCTTTCCCAAATTCAAGTCTAAGTTTTACAACAATCTATTTGTCTGGTTGAAAGTAATGTTTAGTTCAATTACGAGTAGAGATTTATTTGTTACAAGTAGGAACTCGTTCAATAACAAGTATATATCAGAGTTTATTTTCCAAGTCTGAGCTTATCTTACACACACTTATTTGTTCAGTTATGAGTAGAATTCTGTTAAGTTACAAATAAACTCATTCAATTACGGGCAAGTCTCTGCTCAGTTACAAGTTTAGATCTGGGTTTATTTCACAAATTCAAGTCTGTTTCATGCAACAAACTATTGGTTCGGTTATAAGTAGAGACCTGTTCAGTTATAAGTAGAGACTCGTTTAATTACAAGCACTTCTCTGTTGAGTTACAAGAATATATCAAAGTTAATTTTCCAAGTTTGACCGTTTTCCTTATAGTCACCTAGTTATTCGGTTATATGCAACGTTCTATTAAGTTACAAACAGATTCCCGTTCAATTACAAGCATATCTCCATTATATTTCAAGCATTGCTTTGTTCAGTTACAAGCGTATCTCTATGAATGGATCCAATTATGAAATACAGATTTATATAACAACCAATAATCAAAACAATAATCAATATCTATACAATTATTTTTCTTGATATATTTACAATAAATAAACATAACCAATAATCAATATTTAGACAATTGTTTTCCTACATGTATTTAAAATGAATAATCATAAACAATAATTGATATATATACAATTATTTTTGTTGATCTATGTAGAATGAGTAATCATTAAAAATAATGAATATCTTTATAATTATTTTCCTTAATCTATATATATATATATATATACACGCACACACATTTATATATATATATATATATGTCCAATGAATAATCATTAAGAAAAATGGCAAGACATTTGAACTGCTTCATGTTGAATGTCCACACGAAGTTGCTTCATTTGATTTTCATTGTGATAAGCGACGCAAAACTCAAGCTAATGTGGCTATACACTACAAGAAAATCACCGTTTAGTTAAGGACAAATCTATAGCTAAATTGAAAAAATCCCTAACTAAACCGGATTTAGTTAGGAAAACATCCATAGCAAAATTTCGTAACTAAAACAGGCCTAGCTAAATTTTAGCTAGGGATTTTCATCATTTGTAGCTAAATTTAGCTACAACTTTAGCTAAGGATCAGGGTCCTAGCTAAATTTAACAAGGGATGTCTCTAGTTAAATCCGTAGCCAATTTAGTTAGGGAATACCCTAGCTAAATCTCTAGTTAAAAATTAGTTAAGGTCATTCCCTTACTATTTCCGTAGCCATTTTTCCTAGCTAACATACAAATATACTATTTTTTAGTTATGAAATTCTATTTTTTAGCTAGGGATAAGGGTTGTAGCTAAATTTAAGAAGGATGTCTCTAGTTAATACCCTAGCTAAATCTCTAGCTAAAAATTAGCTAGGGTCATTCCCTCATTATTTCTGTAGCCATTTTTCCTAGATAACATGCAAATATACTACATTAGCTTTGGATGTCCTATTTTTTAGCTAGGGACAATCCCTAGCCACAATTTCCTACCTACCAATAGAATATAATATTAAAATTTTGTATTTTCCTGTTTAAATCAAAATACAATACAATTAATCCCTAAGTAAACCACTCAAATTTTATATAATAGAAATAAGATCAAGTACATTTAAGCAAAAAAGTAAACTTCTACAAGAGATCAAGTCAAATGTGTACAAAAGATCAAGTCAAAGGCTTATAAAACATTAGCATTTACAAAAGATCAAATAATAATGTTTACATACAACTAAAGCTAACCATAACTAAGAATTTATATTTGGTCGTGAGAAAGAACCAGAACTATTAGGCGATGGCTGAGAAGAAAACAAATGGCTCATGATAGTCTAAACTGCTACTTCTACTTCCTCATGGATGCTTACACGCATTTCTTCCATTCGCTTATCCCATATACAATTAATTGCTTACTCAAACACATTTGTATTAACAAATTCTTCTTGAGAGGCACTTGGATGAGTTGCAACATAGGAAGTTACAAAATCAACATGGGCTCTTCCAAGGATAGAAGCTTCTGAGCCAATGCCATATATTCTTCCTTTCTTCACTCCACCAGTTGTCTGAATCCAAGTATCAAGTATTTGCTCCTCTAGAATAGTTGGCAGCACATTCAAAACATCATTATTAGTTCTTGCTTCTCCCTCAATCTCCTATGCTGTCTCATTTAATTCCACATCTTCCTCTTGTCCTCTTTCACCCAATTTTTGTTTAATATTTCTTGTAAATGTATTCTAGAAAAAAATAAGCCAATAAGTAATAAGTTTACAATCTTCTGCTCATCAAATTTTTGCACCTAAATTAGCTGCTCATTCAGGGAGGGAAACATGAATTTAATAGCAGCAATAGTTTCCATGCATAAAGGATGTTTATATTTTCAAAATTGAGCAATGGTATTCAGCAACATGAGTTGAAAAGAAAGGAATTTTTGCACCCAAACTGTTGCAGCAATGGTATTTAATAACAACAATGGTATCATACATAAATTTATATTTTCTGATCATTCAGGAATTTAATAGCACCCACATTAGATCCTCTGCTCATTCAACAGTGGTATTATACATGAATTTAATAGCAGCAATAATTTCTATGCATAAAGAATGTTTATATTTTCAGAATTAAGCAATGGTATTTAGCAACATGATGAAGTGACAGGGTATAAATTCTATTCATGTACCGATAGAAATTATAGTGAACTTTTTCCTTTTCTATGCTATCACTACAAGAAATTGCCTTCATTCTGACGGAAAAAATCCGTCGGAAAATAACAAATTTCCGTCGAAAAATCTGTTTCCGATGGAAATTTCCGACCGTCAACAATCCATCGGAAAAAATCCGGTCGGAAAATTTTTCCTATGGAAAAATGTTACCGTCGGAAATTTCCGACAGACTTTCCGGCCGTAGCTCGCCGAAAATTTCCGACGGCTTTATACCATCGAAAATTTCCGGCGGAAAGTGGCCGTCGGAAATTTCCGACAGCTATTTTATGCCGGAAATTTCCGGCGGAAAGTGGCCGTTGGAAATTTTCGACAGCTAGTTTCCGCCGGAAATTTCCGGCGGAAAATAGCCGTCAGAAATTTCCGATGGCTTGGGCCGCTGGAAATTCCCCTTATTTTTTATTATTTATAATTATTATAATTTTATTTTTATTATATATTATTATATATTTCATATTTTAAAAACATTAAAAATAAGCACGAAAATATCCATTATTTCCAATTATTATTAATTTTTTATTGATATATTAAATTTATTTATAATTATTATAATTTTATTTTTTATTATGTATTATTATATATTTTTATTATGTATTAAAAAAATGAAAGACATTAAAAATAAGCACATAAAAATATAATTTTACAATAATAAAAACCCTAATCGAATTAAATTAAAAATCTTGTAATACAAATTAAAGTGTCTCAAATATGTCCAAATTAACGATAAACAAAAATACTACTCAGTGTCATCTGACGAACTATCATCATCAGACTCGTCATCATCGAACTCATGTCTCGGAATAGGCAATGACGACTAGGAGGCGCAGAAGATGAATCGGGATGATCATGTTTGTCCAGCCTAGCAACCAAATGCTGGAACGCCTCTCTCAACGTCCCCATTTCTGTTTGCATCGATCCCATCCTCTGACGCATGTCAGCCATTTCTGCTTCTAACTGTATGTTACAAGATTGTGTTGAAGAAAATACTGACTGATAACACTCTGCTGAAGACGGTTGTGACCCTAACCCATATATACGTCCTTTCGCTTTTCCACCAACTACACGAGTCCAAATATCCATATCTGAATAAGTCGGAGTGCTGCCAGGAGTATCAGAATCTCCAGCAGATGCTGGAGAAGATTGAGCCTCCTCAAGACGATGTTGATACTCATGCTGTATGAAAATATTAATCATACATAAAAAAATATAATATAATACAAAAATTTTAAACTTATATATTATATTAAATTAATTCACAAATGTTCTCTCAGACCGCTCGTCAACCCATTTCTTGTCCTTCTTCCTAAGATGACAGTGTTGAAAAATATCTGCAAATGACGGAACTTTTCCACTTTCTTACGCTTACAATAATAATCAATAAATGAATAATAGACATTTATTATTATTATTATTCAATACTTACCATTCTTCAAGCATGCTCGTGTGGAGGAATTGAACCTCCAGTATGAAGTGAGCCGTCCTTCTCAGAATGACGATTGCTCTTATTCTGAGCACTCACATGATAAAATTCTTCACTCTACCAATGTTGAACCAATCTATCCCATATGAAGAAATGATCCAGTCCGGCCTTCTTCCTCTCATTCGCGCCTCCAAAAGCATGTCAGATAATCTATGACTGCCACGCCGATTAAAAATCTTTCTAAGAAGCAGCTCATCCTCGACATCCCATGTAAAATATTTCTGCACAATTTCAAATTTAATTTAAATGAGTATAATATTATCATTTAAATAAATTATTAAATTAATAAAATACATACTCCAAATTCTTTAAACCATAGATCAGGAGGAACCGTCTTCCAAGTAGGATAAAAAGATGTATATCGAGCCTTAATGATAGCCGTAATCGCATGAGCGGCCTTAGTAGGACGATCAAACCTGAAACATAATAATAATTAATTTATTAGTCATAATCAAAATTAAATAAAAACTAATATTTTGTTATAAAATATTTAAAATTTTACCCATTTACTCCAACAGGTCTAATATGTAACTTCTTAGAAATATCACTCTCCGAAGATCTCGAAGGTGGAATAGGAGACCTATCAGATTCGGACTCAAATGACTCAGGCAGATGAGGAGATGTGGGTGCCGGCATCGATGGAGAAGGAGTCCTATATCCAGGTGTTGGCATAAACTGAGGTGAAGGCTAGGCATGAGAATGAGTATGACCATAGTCATACTGAACTGTAGGTGGTGGTGGTGGTGGTGATCGGATCGTGAGAGGCGGTAACGACCCCGTCATATGAGGCGAGAATCTATGCTTCTTCTTAGTCTTAGACCCAGATATACTAACGACCTTCCCTTATCCCTCTTATCACCTAAAGACATCTGCATGAAATAAAAATTAAAATTAATACAAATTTAACAATCATAAAATAAAATGAAAAACATTAAATAATATACAAACCAAATATATTATTAACAATAAAACATATTAATTTACATCTTATAATATGTAAATTATTAACAATAATAATAAATTTCAACTCATCAATGTTATATACACTTACACATATTTAATCATTGACCATATAATAAAAAGTTGAATTTTAATAGTAACAAAAATTCTTATTAAATATTATACACACTTGTACATATTCAATCATTATTAAAGATTTAATACAAAGTTAAATTTTGAATAAAATTTAATCTACACAATAACTTTTTATAACAAAATTTACTAAAAATATTGTATACACTTACAAAATCACAGTGCAAATTTTTAGTCAGAATCTGAATCATTTTCTTCATACTCCAGTGATGGTTCTGTCTCTTCTTCATCATCAAATTCTACCTCCTCATCGTCTTCATCTTCTTCCTCCTCAAAGTTAACTTCTTTTTCTGGTTCCACGTCGTTTGAATCTATCTCTTCATAACGTCTTTGCTCATCTCGTAATCCAGTTATTAGTTCCAAATCAATTATTAGATTGCCAACAGACATTTCTTCCCCTTGATAAACTTCTTCTACACTTAAATTGTCTAAATCTATGCGACCACTTGGTCTTGTTTTCATAACCACCCACCAATGAGCCTTGTCTCTTCGAATTGAAGGATAAGGAATATAATACCCTTGTCTAACATTCTGAGCAATGATAAAAGGATCATATCGAGGGTATTGTCTAGTACAATTCACCTCAACTATATTATATTGGGGATGAACTCTTGTACCTTGAGGCCTTCTTGGATCAAACCATTTACATCGAAACAATACAACTTTTTTTATTGGTTCTCCCGGATACTCCAATTCTACTACTTCTTGAAGAACACCATAATAATCATCTTCCACATCACCACCAACACCATTCACACACACCCCACTATTTATGATTTTTTTCCCATGAGACCACTCTTCTGTGTGAAATTTATACCCATTAACAAAATACTTATGACATGATCTCACCCTTATGTTTGGCCCCCATGCTAACTCGTGCAAAAATTGATTATTGATGCAATTATGAGGATTATGCACCTGTTTAAAAAAAGTTAACAATTATTTAATGGATTAATACATTTTTCATGTAATCATATTGAATTTGAACGATTAATACACTTACATAAGCCTTAAACCATTCGGCAAATTCTTCTTGGATTCTCGTGTTAGCATCTTCTTCTGTTGTACTATGTCACGATAAAAATAGACTACAATTCAAAAAAATACTACTATCAGTACAATTAACTCAATCTAATATAAAATATAAAACTTTATTATACTTACTTGAGAAATGGTTGAACTTCTGGACAATTAATCAAAATATGTAAAGTTGCTGATTTCAATTCTTCTTCAGATAAATATCTTTCTTTACAAACTCCAGAAATGCGACCGTGCTGATTAAAAATTGAAATACTTGGAGCTCTTATGTCACTTGTTCCTTCATCATTTCGACGAACTCTATTCCTCAACGACATTACAAATGTGTCAAAATAATATGAACTAAAATGACACGTCTCTCAAGTTAGGCATGCTGCACATATTGATCATTCTACCCGTGCTTTATTCTTGACTGATCTCTTAAAATCTCCCATTCCCCTATTCAATGATAATTCTGTTCAATATAATGAAACTTAAAAAATAAAATAAAATTTATGAAAATTATGACTTGAAGTTACCTTTCAAAAGGGTACATCCATCTGTAATGGACTGGTCCTCCCATTCTAGCTTCATGCGGAAGGTGTACAGGAAGATGCTCCATTGAATCAAAAAATCCTGGTGGAAAACATCTTTCGAGTTTACACAAAATTATGGGAATATTTTGCTCTAATCTAAACAAATTCTCATCTTTGAGGGTAGTAGAGCACAAATCTTTGCAAAATTGACTCAATTCGGTCAAAGGTTTCCACACATGATCAGGTAATGAACTGAATGCAATAGGAAGAAGACATTCCATAAATACATGACAATCATGGCTCTTCATACCGTGAATCTTACCAATTTGATCATCAAAATATCTACCCAAATTAGAAGAATAATCATCTGGCATCTTTAGTTCCTTAACCCATTTACACACAATTTTTCTCTCATCAGGAGTGAGGGTGTAATTAGCCTTTGGTTTAGCAAATTTTCCATTAGCCAAAGGAACAAGCTCCAGATCTCTCCGCTTGCAAATATATGCCAAATCCATTCGTGCTTTGATATTATCCTTTGTTTTACCATTAACATCCATCACTGTATTGAACACATTATCAAAGACATTTTTCTCTATGTGCATAACATCAAGATTATGTTGTAATAAAAGATCTTTCCAATACGGAAGTTTCCAAAATATACTCTGTTTAGTCCAATTATGATTCACTCCGTATCCCGGTAATTTGATATGATCTACATTAGTGACTTTTGGAAAAGAACTAACCATGTTCCACAGTTGTGCAGTAGACAATTTTGCAAGCGGCTCGTTAGTCTCAACTTTACCTTTTATAAAATCTTTCTTATTTCTTCTAAATGCATGATCATACGGTAAAAACTGACGATGACAATCAAACCATGAATTTTTACCGCCATATTTTAAAGTAAAAGATTTAGTTCTCTCCATACGATAACGACATGCCAATTTACCTTGAGTCATCCACCCAGACAACATTCCATATGCCGGAAAATCATTAATTGTCCACATGACAGCTGCACGTAGCATAAAATTTTGTTTAGTTGATATATCATAAGTCAACACACCAATATCCCACAATACCTTCAACTCATCAATTAAAGGCTGTAAATAAATATCAATTCCACTTTTGGGATTCTTTGGACCGGGAATGATACATGTTAAAAACATGTACGGTTTGGTCATACACATTTCAAGTGGAAGATTATAAGGTGTAACAACTACCGGCCAACAAGAATATTGTCTAGATGACTGCGTAAACGGCGTGAATCCATCTGCACACAAACCAAGTCTTATATTTCGAGGCTCATTTGCAAAATCAGGATATATTCTATCAAAGTGTTTCCATACTTCTCCATCTGATGGGTGACTCAAAATACCCGGTGGTCGCCTATTTTCATAATGCCATCTCATATGCGAGGCAGAACTCATAGATGCATAAAGTCTTTGCAATCTAGGAATAAGTGGCAAATAATGCATCGTTTTAACAGCCACATTTTTATAATTCCTTTCCCACCCTACGTGGCCGATATCTTGCACGATTACAAAATTTACAAAACTGCTCATTTGCATCATTATTGTAATATAACATGCACCCATTATCACAACAATCAATTTTTATAGCTTGGAGTCCCAATTTTGATACTAATTTTTTAGCTTCATAATAGCTATCAGGTATCCTTATATTCTTACAAGGATTTGTCTCACGCATCAATTCCACCATTGAATCAATACATTGTTGAGCAACGTTCCAATCAGATTTGATACTCATTACTCTAGTTGCAACAGATAATTCAGAATGATGAGATCCTGGCCGTAATGGTTCATTTGCTGCATGTAATAAGTCAAAAAATTTCTGAGTCTCAACATTAGGAGCCTCTTCCATTCTATGTTGAAAGCCAGCATAATACTCAGGGCCCACAGCATCATATACCATTTCATGATGCCTACTTAAATTTTGTTGATGATAATTAAAAGTAGCAACATTACTTGAAGAACCGACATTGCCATGAACCCTACTTACATTTATATCAGGCTCCGCTTCTCCATGATGAGTCCAATACCAGTACCCTGTCATAAAACCCTTCTTACAAATATGTACTTTAACTGTATCGGGCTCTAACCACTTTGTACACTTGCATATACAACAAGGACATCTAATTAACCCATCGTTCAAATAACATGCTTGTTGGCAAGTATAATTAATAAATATATCCAAACCGTCTACAAATTCTTTTTTTAATCCCCTTCTTCCAGAATGAACCCTATTATACATCCACTGTCGACATTCAGGAATATCCATCTACAAATGAATATTAAAATCAGGAAAACTGTGATTTCATCCATTCATCTATAAATGACAATTCCTAAACCCAACTTAGTTATTTTAGCAATGGATTGATTAGATTTTTTATAGGAATATAAATGTAAGAATACGAATATTCTAACCAAAATCTCATCATTGTCATATATCGAACGTTTATTCTTTAAATTTTTTCATTTTGTACATATATATATATATATTGAAGCACGAGACGCACGTGTGTGTGCGTGCGCGCACACACACACACATATAGATAACACCCATATATAAAAAACATGTATATATAACCAATCCACACAAGGTACAACAGAGGAACTAGTAGAAAATAGATTAAAAAAGAGTGAGAAGTAATATAAATAAATTATAAAGAAATGAAATGAGCAAAATAATTCATTTAACCATTCAATAGTTTGATGAAAATATTGTATGTAAATTTATTTGTAAATTGTATGTAAATTTAAAGGTTGAATTAATTATAAATTTTTAGCACTTGTTCATTTATATTAAATAATGCATTAAATAACAATAAATAATTTTCGTATTAGATTAGAATTATAGCACATATTTTAGACACTCATGACTTAGAATTAAAAGCTTGTAATCAAGTGCACCAACAATCAGCTATTTTGGTGGAGAATTCATGATTGATTAACGCAATTATTAAGTTAGAGTGTGTTATTTATCACTAAAATACTATACATTAAAAGTATATTTTTAATTTTATAAATATGTGATTTTAAGGTCATAAAAAATAGCCCTTGAATGCTTAATTTTCAATTGAATCAAGTGCGCAAAAAAAATTTCTATAAGTATATAAAAAAAAATTCATAAGTCAGAAGTTTTTATATATATGTTTATAAGCACTCAATGAGTCTAATAATTTAATTCATTCATGTTTAAATTATCTTGTCAAGCTACCGGTGGGTTTCATTATTAAAACACAAATACAACAAAATTTGAACTTCTATTTTTTTATTTTCTTACATGTTAATGTGATACAGTAGTCTCCTTTTTTTTTGATAAAAAATTAATATTTTCAATATTTTCTATTTTCAATATTTTTAAAAAATAACCCTTGAATGCTTAATTTTCAATTTGATCAATTGCGCATAAAAAATTTCTCTAAGTATATAAAAATAACCCCTGAATGTTTTTTTTTCTTTTTTTATCTTTCAATGATTTTATTGAAATTAATAAAGTTACAAAAATTTTGGGTAATATATAGCACATATTATTGCCAAAAGTATTAATATATAAAACATATTCTTGCCAAAAGTAGTTACATTTTAATTAGCCAAAAACAAAATATAGACTTTAAGGAATCATTAAGTACATCCTAACACAGACTTAGGCCCAATACCAAAGTGTGGAACCAGTGGCCCATAACCCAGATTTCATATATTTAGGCCTAAGACCATCCTAGCTTCAATAACCCGTAACATTTACTCTGTGCGTGTATTTTCAGAGTTAAGACTTTAGTTTAAGAAGATTGTATGTAGTTATGGACTGTAATATATTTATTTTTTATTCATCTATAAATATTTAAGAATTTTCCCGTATTTAAATCAAACACTAATTAAAGTTTGAATTTAAAACCTAAAAAAATATATAATCAAACTATGTGAAAAGTTAAAAATTGTTTATTTATAAATGATATGGATTAATTTAAATTTGTTCAAGTATTTGAATTTGTTTATGTTGGTGAGTGGACGGTTTGGACTCAATTCAATTATTTAAATTAAATAATAACAACATTTATAAAATTTTGATTCTCTAATGTATTTAAAAATTAAATTTAGTTCATATATATTGCACGATCAAATTAATAAAAATATACATTTTAATTAAATTAATTTAAGCAGTCCTAGTAAATTTAGATTGAATTAAGTTTTATTAGTTTTAAGAATTCTGATTTCCATATAACAATTTTTGCATCTATAAAATTTATATAGTGTAATGAAAACCCAGTCAGAAATTATTTATTAAAAAATGGATATTTATTACTCTTAGATCTCATGCAATAAATTATTGGTTTATTTATTAAAAAGAGTGGATATCTATTACTCATTATCAATCAGATTAACTAAAAAAGTATATAAATTTAGATTTTTACGGATGTTAACAGTTATTTTTTTGAGTCATGGAAGATTTTTAAAATATTTCTTATTGAAATTAAGAAAAGAATAATATTTATTGGTAAAATTTAGAACAAAAATTATAAGTATATTTTTTAAAATAACATGTTTAAGAAAAATACAGGCAAGCATCTAGTAAATAATATATATATATATATATATCAATATTGTTTCCAAATACTCTTACACAAAACAAAAAATTAAAACTTCAAGTAAGAGTGAGTAAAAGTGGAATATAATAAGAATTTAAATGTGTTTGTAAAACATATTATAAAAATTTTGAAAATAATAAAATAAGTATTTGAAATGTCACTTTTATAATTTAGTTTAGAAAAGAGAAAATTTTAAAAAAATTTCAAAAAATATAATTTGGATTACTTTGTCAGTGATAGTAATTAAAAATATCAGTTTTCTTATTTTTGTTTTCAATTTCTTTGTGGATACAAAATTTAACTTATGTTCTTCAATTGTTTGGAAAATTGATTCATTCACCAGCTGACTCAACGCCGCACTTTTCATATCGATTCATGGCTATCAAAGAATTTAAAGAAAAGAAAAAAAATATATACTTCATATCTGGTCCTCCCCATTCACGGATTAAAGCTAAATTTCAAACTAAACATTCATCTTTCTAGATTATGAGAACATAGAAAATGAAAAAAAAAAAAAACAGAAAACAGCATAATCCAAATGAAAACGGCATACTCAGTACATCAAAAGTTAACATTATCTATGCATATAAACTAAGCATAATCCAAATGAAAACAGCATAGTTCAAAAATAAAGTTACCATTGGCCATGCAAATAAACTAACCAGGAAGGAGAAAAACAACTGCAGTCACCTGGCTCGACGGACGCCCGAGGCAAGGATGGCAGCGGCGGCGAAGCAGCTCGTCGTTGAGGATGGTAGCTTGCAGCTTCGAGTCAAGAAACAGAGGGAGACAACAACGGAAATAGAGGGAGACAGAAATAGAGAGAGACAAAGAGAGAAGAAGGAGAGGGAATGCCACCGGTGAAGAAAAGACCCAGAGGGAGAGACGACGGAATAGAGAGAGAGAGAGAGAGAGAGAAATGTTAAACTGCGGAGAGAGAGGCTGCAGTGAGCTGGGTTAAAAGCTATTTCTGACGGCTTTCCGTCGGAAAGCCATCGGAAACAAAATGACGGATCCCGAGTGGCGGGATCCGTGGATTCACCTCATTTCCGACGGACAAGATCCGTCGGAAATGGAAATATTTTATAATCTATTAATTTTTTATATAATTATTTATTGTAATTTATATATATAATATGTGATATAAATATAATTATAGGTTATAGTTTATATAACATATATATTTTATTATATATAATGTTATATTGTATCATATACTATATTATATTATATATAATGTATAATATATTATATAATCATATAATGTAAATTAACATGATATATATAGTACAACTAATATACTATATAGTATATAATATTAAAGTGAATGAAATATAATATATTTTGTATATATTATATATAATATTATATATATTATACATTAAAAAATATGTTATAGATAACATATTATAAAATACAATATAACATATAGTATAATAATATATATAGTACATGTAGTACAAATAATATATATAATATAATACATGTATATATAATATGTTACATATGTAGTGCATATAGTTTTAATAGTACAAATAATATATATATAATCTTATAATATATTATATAATATATTATAATAATATATACTATGTAATGTACTATATATACATATCTAGTACATATAATATATATAATATTATAGTATATATAATAATATCTCTATATATATATATATATTAATATGTAATATTATATATTATATATTTTTATATTGTTATAGTATATATTGTACTATATGTATACTATATTTTATTTTAATAGTATAATATATATAATATTACATATATAGTATAAATTATATTTATACATAGAATATGCATATATTCTATGATATAGTATAGTGTATGTAACACACTATAGTTTATATATATATATATATATATTTATACTATCTAAATATGTAGTATATAGTATATACAATAGCATATATAATTTATAATATATAGTATATACATATATTTGTACTACATACATAGTATAATATGTATAATATTACATATATATTACAATCATATTTATAATATATTATATTGTACATAAAAATTTATAGTATATATAACAAATATAATACTACTATATACACTATTAAAATTTTTATTTTTGCATATTACGTATTACAGTTAGAGAAATATATTATATCTAATATTACATATATAATATAAATTACAAAAATATGTTATATAAAACATATTATAACATATATAAAATTTAATTTATATACTATATATAGAGTACATTTGTACTATATATGTAATATTATTTATTATATATTTCTTATATTATATATATATTACTATATATATGTATTATATAGTACGTAGGTGTTATATGTATTATATTTACTACATTTAGTACATACATACATGTAGTACATATAATATATATAATATTATACTGTATACTATATTATCTTATATATATTATAATATATATAACATTACATATATTGTACAAAACTATACATATATATGTGTATATACATAGTATATTCTATATATTTATATAGTATGAATTATATTTATTTATTCAATATACATATATTATAAGATATAGTATAGTGTTAATATATATATTTTTATACTATCTAGATATTTAGTATACAGTAGATACAATAGCATATATAATTTAAAATACATAGTATACATATATTTGTACTACGTATGTAATATTATATATGTACATATAATATATATAGCAATATATGTACATATAAGTACTATTATATAGTAAAAGTAATAGTATATGTACATATATAATATATACATGTAGTATATATATAGTATTACATATATAATATTAGAAATGTAGTTTAGTTATACTATATATATAATATTTTTTTGTATGTGTTATTATATTTTATAATAAATTACATACAACATATTTTTAATTAATATTCTTTATTTATTAATATATAAAATATATATACTTGTCTTTTAATGTTATATTATTTTATATTTGAAAAGGAAATAAAATTATTAAAAATTATAATATTTTAATAATTATTTCTCATGTATGTATTTTTTGTTTAATAAATCAAATTTACAAATTTTTTTTCCGACGGACAGATTCCGTCGGAAAGAAATCAAATATTAATTTAAATAAACAATATTCTTTTCCGACGGATTGCTATCCATCGGAAAACAAAATATATATTAAAATAAATATATGAAATTATTTCCGACAGATCACTGCCCGTCGGAAATAAATTGTTTAATACAAAATTTAATAAAAAAAATTTTTCTGACGAATTACTTCCGTCAGAAATAAATTAAATATGTTAAATTAAATAAAAAAAATATTTTTCCGACGAAGTGATGTCTGTCGGAAAAAATATATATTAAAATATATAAAATATTCTTTTCCGACGGACTTATGCCCGTTGGAAAAATATATATTTTAAAATATATAAAAATTTATTTTTCCACGTATGGCTGTACGTCAAAAATAAATATATAAAATTATTTTCCGACGGACTTCAGTCCGTCGGAAATAAATTAATTATTAAAATATTAGGAAATACTTTTCCGACGGATTTATTCCGTCGGAAATCCGTCAGAAAATTTTCCGACGGACAATTCGTCGAAAATGTCGTCGTTCTACCAATGGTTTCGCTATCCGTTGGTAAATTCCGTCGGAATTCTCCCATTTTCTTATAGTGTATATATGCAATTTATATGGTATTGCTAAACTGAAAGGTAGGCTCCGTAAATGTACTTCATGTCATGATAAAATTTTTTGTTGTAATTAGAATTTGATTATTTGGTGTTACTTTTATCTTTTTTCCACACAATGATTTGCCATTTAAATGTTGCTTAGAAGTGGGAGAAAGCATTTAGATCAGAATTATTCAATCTGAAGTGGGCCAGTGCAACAACAAAGGATTACAATCTTTCTACTAGTTTTACTTCAATTGCTCTATAAAAATTTTATTTGAGTGACAACCTTATTTGGGAAGTACCCTACTGCCACGTCCTGGCTCCTCTCCAGCTCCTCCCAATTGCAAGTAGTCATGTATTAAGATTTATTTAAAAGGGTGTAATGATAATTGAAATCTAAAGTTAATTTATTAGATTAGTTAAATTGAGTAGATTCATCTCTTCCATTCATGTCCTTGACAGTTTTCTTCAACATGCTACAAGATCCATGGGCACTGTTTATATCTTTTAGTAACTCTGGCAAACAAGTAAGCTTGATACATCCTCTTGACATTCATATTTGCATTTTGTTAACTAATTTCTTAGGTTCTTTCTAAATTCTAAAGCAATACGTGCATAATTTGGGTGAATTGAAATATTAGTTGAGAGACGCAAATTTTAATTTTCATCATTGAGAACTGGATTTTGATTATGTGGTGTTTCTTATCTGTGCATACATAGTGTCTTCTTTGTTTGGTCTCAGTTAAAGTTTGTAATTAGAATGAAAAATTAATAGAATTAGAATTTTTTTTTAATAAAAGAAGATAAAATAAAAGAGTTTATTCCACCTATGTCCCCATGTTTTAGTATCTATTAGGTGTTATTAGGTACAGATTTAATAGTAGTAGTAATTTAACCCAAAATTTTGTATGAACTGTTCGTGAAGGAGAATGGTTAACTGCAGCAGACATTTCAGACAACAAAGAAATAAATAGTTTAAAACCAACTTCATATTCTTCCCTAAATATTGAGGTGATCACCAATTCTTGGAATTGGCAATGGCCTATTTTTGAGTCAAAATGAACTCCAGAAAACTACATTCTTAGAAAGTTGATCTATGGTCATTATATGCATTTTATATGATCAATCACCCCACTACTTACCACATGAATTCAAAAATACACTAGAAAGATAGAAGTTTAAAGATAAATAAGAGAACAAAATTCAAATAAATCAAATATTCCTAACCAGAATCAACCATTTTTTAAGAATTCATTGCAGAATCAACCATTGTAGAATCAATCATTGCAAGATACAGAATTGCAGAATTTTCTTAATTGTCTCATTGCAGAATTTCAAAATTATGCTAATTGCAGAACTGTAGAATTGATACAGAATTGTAGAATGGAAAAATTGCAGAATTGAAAAATTATTACAAAATTGCAGTGTTTTCATAATTGCAAATTGTAGAATTTCAAAATTATGCTCTCATTGCATAACTGTAAAATTGCAAGATACTTAAGTGTAAAATTTTCAGAATTAGTAACTTACCCACACCCTTTTTGATTTCTCACAAATCCACTTTTGATCCTTTGTCTTATGAGTCTTCAAGTACAATTCAGATTTAAGTATATCCTTTCTTGTTTCCAGCTTCTACAAGTATAAAAGATAATATAAGAACTCAAAAACATAGCTAAATTGAATTAAATATTTATTAGTTTCAAATATATAAACACTTATATGTCTTTTTCTATATTCAGCAAATGCAACTGATTCTCCAGTGTGTAAGGATGACCCTTCTTTATTAGAACTTGACTTTCTATTCCTTGAGTTGATGTTTGAAATGTTACTAAATTCTTCCGTATCCCAATACTTCAACAAACCATTCCAATGAACTTCACTAATCCACTTAGGAATTTTCTTTTTCTCTCTAAAAGCTTTTTTTGCCTTACCAAAGCTATCACTCAATCTTCCTCTACCCACATGATCAAATGTAGCTCGTATAAGATGTCTATCATCATCATTAAAAGTATAATTTCTCTACAATTAGCATACAAGCATGACTTAATTAGTGTATGAAGGTAAAACGTACAATTTAATTAATAATAATATTAAAGTATATTATAATAAACTCTTTAAACCTAGAAATCATTAAACCATTGGTCCTTAACATGATCTGAAACTTGGCTCCAAGAAGCCCATGAGCCATAAAAGGACTATTTGAAAGCTCTTGTCACATCCCGAACAGCACCATGTTAGTGAAACCTGCGCAACAGAATAATAAGGCATTTTATATGTTTATTAATAATATCAAAATCATTTAATTTTCAAGCTTTCTTATACTTACGTATCACCATTTACTATGAAGTGTCTTATGCCACAAGGGTTGTACATATGAGAATTGGCAATAAGCTAATTAGAACTAGCCACTTGTGATAGAGGCACTGGTTGTTGAGATCCAACTTCTTTAGTACTAGGAGTTGTTTTTTGAGAGCTATGCAAATGAGAAGTTGCTGCTGGCTGATTTAAATGATTTTGTTGGGTTGAAGGTGAAGGTGAGGGTTGAGGAACAATCACTTGAGAAGTGATATGTGGCTATTCGGAGCATCTTCCACATTGGCCAGCGATGCCCCCTGACCAGTGTAGGAACGTTTGAGGCCTTTACCTCTTGCCATAATTACTTATCAAAATCTGGAAATAAGAGTAACAAGTAAAAACTTTAAGTGAACAAAGAACACAATAAATTTCACCACACAAATTACTATACACATAAGACCAAATTTTAGCAACTCCACATAAATTGTAAAACTAACCATACATTAACAATATAGAAACTAACCAGAAAAAATCTTATTCTTCTTTGTCCTCGTCATCTTCACTATTATTGTACTCGACATTTTCATCACTTTCTTCCTCTTCTTCATCTTCGGATGACTCAAAGTCAGATTCTTCTACTGCTTTATAGTTTCCATGTTTAAGAACCTCTTCATCCTCATTTTCAGCAAGTTCCTCCTCTATGTCATGCTCTTCTATTTCACCATTTTCATGATGTAAACATCATAGTTCATCATCCATAATTGGGATTGATGGGAGGGGGGGGGAACCTCATCCTCTTGGTAAGCCACATTTAGGGAGTGAATTCTACTTCTAACTTTTATTTTACACATAGCCCACTAATCAACTCGATCTTTTCTTTTACTAGGATATTTCGAAAAGTATATTTGCTGTGATTGCTTAGCCAAAACAAAAGGTTCATATCCTACAAACTTTTTTTTATGATTGATATCCACTAGACCATATCAATTATGCACCTTCCATCCTCGGTCTTTGGTTGCATCAAACCACTCACACTTGAACAACACAAGAGTTGTTCTTTTGTTTATTGGATTAGGATATTCTAATTGGATAATATCAACTAAAATTCCATAGTAATCACTTTCATACTCACTCCAACATTTTCCTTTAATGCACACACCACTATTCATGGTTGATTTATTTGTCCCATGAGCATGTGTGTGGAACCTATAACTGTTTGTAAAATACTGAGGCCATGTGAACACCTTTCTGTGAGGGTCAGAAGTTAAATCCTTTAACTGTTCATTAACTATGTTGTTTGTTGGATCATAAACCTATTTATATACCAAACCAACCAAACAAAAGTTCAATAACATAGTAATAATAAGAAAAGTTTTGTTGGGTTACATGATACTCACATATGATTTAAACCAATTGAAAAATCTATTGTTTGTCTCTATCTCAATCTGTTCAGGTGTTATGTTTTGTGACTTGTTTTTCAATTCAGATTCAAAGATCCTGCACAACAATACAACTTTACTTACATTTAGCCATTGGAACTATGTATTTGCATAAAGATATTAAAACAATTAACTTACTCCAGAAATGGTTGTGCCTCATCACAATTTAATAGAACATATAAGTGTGCTGCATCCAATTCATCATCGGTCAAATCCATTCTTTCATCTTCCCAAACTGTTGTCCTGGTGTGCAAAGATTGAGAGACAACCATCAGGTGCCTCAACTTCATCTCCATCATCATTGCGTCCAATTTTGTTCAGCCTAATTTCCACATGGGGTGGAAAATAATGGGAAATAAATGTTGTAGTTTCTTGAATGAGATAAGCTTCACATATTGATCCGTCCATACGGGCTTTATTTTTCACCTTCTTCTTTAGATCATGTAACATCCTATACAAAGACATGTTTTAGTGTGATGTAGAAGTACATTAATTATCAAAACAAAGAATTAGTTTAGCTCTTTATCGTTCAAAAGGATACATCCACCGAAACTGAACTAAATCGCCAACTCTTGCTTTATATGAAAAATGAATTGGCAAATGCCCCATGGAATCAAAGAAACTAGGAGGGAGTATTTTCTCTAACTTGCAAAGTGTTACCACAATGCTTTCTTCAAGTTCTTGTAGATCTTCTAAGTCTAAGATTGTTGAGCACAAACTTCTAAAAAATAAACTAATTTCTGTCAAGGCATTCCAAATTGGCTCAGGCAACAAATCTTGAAATGTAATCAGTAGCAACCTTTCTAGAAAGACATGGCAATCTGACTTTTCATCCTAGACAATTTGCATTCTTCCATGTCAACACACTTAGATAAATTGGAAGCATAACCATCCGGAAGCCTTATGTTTTTTTACCCATTCACATATCAATTTTCTTTGTTCCTTTGATAATGTGTAGGCTGCTTTTGGTTTTAAAATCTTATTCTGATGCACTTTCAATTCAATATCTGGATGATTGCAATAAGTGTGCACATCCCTTCTAACTTTTAAATTGTCCTTTATTTTGCCCTTAATATCCATTATTGTGTTAAAAATGTTATCAAATACATTCTTTTCTATATGCATTACATCAAGATTGTGCCAAATAAGATTTGTACGCCAATAAAGCAATTCCCAAAAGATACTTTGTTTTATCCAATTGTGTTGATCCCCAAACCCCGGCAACTTATCCAATGCAAGATAATCAAAAATTTTTGGTAAATCACAAACTTCCCTCCAAACTTCTTCACTAGATAGCCTAGGAGGAGGAGTAGACTACTCAACCCTTCCCTTCAAAAATGACTTTCTATCTTTTTGAAACGAATGGCTTATGGGTAAAAATTGACGATGACAGTCAAAAAATGAAATGTTTTCCCCATCTTTCAAGTAGAAGGCCTTCCTTTTTTTCATACAATAAGGGCATGACAAGACACCATGTGTGCTCCATCCAGATAGTATTCCATAAGTAGGATAGTCATTGATAGTCCACATAAGTGCAGCTCCCATTTAAAAATTCTGTTTCCTATGGGAATCATAAGTATCCACACCTACGTCTCATAATTGTTTCAACTCATCTATCAAATGTTGAAAGTACAAGTCTATGTTTTTTCCTAAGCTTTTTGGACCAGGAATGATAAGACTTAAGAACATATAAGGGCTGCTCATACACATTCCAGGCGGTAGATTGGATGGTGTCACAATTACTGCCAACAAGAATAAGGATGGGCCATTTGTCCATAAGGACTAAACCCATCAGCTGAAAGACCAAGCCTAATATTTCAAGGTTCAATTGCAAATCTATGATGGAATTGGTCAAACTTTTTCCATGCCTCTCCATCACTTGGATGACTCATTATCACAGGCTCTCTACGAGTTTTCTAATGCCATGTTATATGTTCAGCTATCTTTGTTGACATATATAACCTTTGTAGTCTTGGTGTTAGAGGAAAGTAACATAAGACTTTATATGGAATGTCCTTTTGCTTTCCCTCACCTCTCTTCCAAGGCTTATATTGTGGATGACCACACTTTGGACATTCCCTTTTGCCTTTGTTCTTCTTATAATATAGGATACAACCTATCATGCACACATCTATCTTTTCATATCCTAATCTAAGTTTTGCAACCATTTGTTTACTTCTATAAAAATCATTTGGTCACTTAGCATCCTCTGGTAAGAGTTCTTTTATTAATTGCAAAATTTGGTTAAAACATTTCTCACTTATGTTAAACTCAGACTTAATATTCAGCAACCTGCTCACTACTGATAATGGCGTATGAGTCCTACAACCATCAAATAGTGGCTCTTCTACAACTTTCAACAAGTTCAAAAACTCTTGAGCATTTCAATTTGGAGGTTGCTCCTCTTCACCATTTAAATCAAATCTATCAAAGTTCAAACAAGGGCCATTAGCTTCCAAAACCATAGTACGGTATGGACTTAATGGCACACTATCAGTGCTTAAATTAATACCCATGTGAATACTAGGTTCTGGCCTAGAAACAGGTACAAAAGTCTCCCCATGTGATTCCCACTAATAATAATTCAGCACGAACCCATAATTGTACAAATGAGCCTTAACAATATCCGAAGCAAGAAACCCACCATTTTGACACCTTGAACATGGGCAGCTTATATTCCCATTAGAAACAAATTCTTGTTGAGTTAATGCAAAGCCTATAAATTCACTAACACCATTTATAAACTCAATAGTCACCCCTTTTCGACTTGGCACAAGTCTATTGTACATTCATGCACGATCAGCTCTAAAGAAACTCATACTTTTTGCATAATTAAAAGCAAAATTACATTATTATTTAGCACCTACATAGGTTTATGCTTGCATATTTTATAGTTTGCAAACTTGTTATGAGTTTAGATAGTGTATGGTTTTATTTTCAATCCAACCATGATGATGTGAATTTCTTTTTACCATTCTCAACCCAAGTAAATTTTGGTCTACTCATCCTAAACACACAAACTAACTATGTTTGCACAGAAGTTTCTTCGAAACAATTTCTATTAGAATTTAAATCCTATACAGATGTAATGGAAAATTTGGAAAACCAAAAGCCAGATCACTAGACTATTGAAATAAGTTCCTTAAGAATGCATTTTGCACAGGACTTTACTGCTTTAAGAGCAACAAGTTCTGAATTCCTGCAGTTTTCACTCAAGGCTATGCCAATGAATCAAATGTATCAATAAACTTACAGTTCAAAAGGAAATAGAGATTCTGGTAACACATTACAATGATAACTAGTTCTAATTAGCCATCTCAATTCGAAAGTGAGAGGCCTAATAGAGGTAACTAATTTTTAAAGTAAACAAAAATAAATTAAAGAAAAGCCAGATTTTGTAGTTGATAAGGGTGTATATTTTTCCCCCCTTCTTTTGTTGTTGGGCCCATGTGGACATGGAAGGGAGATAAAAAGATTGTGGCCAGTAGATTAGATTTCCCAGGCATTCACGTGACTTTGTACCATTTTCTAAAACAAATGAAATTCATATATGGCCTAAATGTCCAATTCATGGCACTGTTCGTTGCATGAAGGTTTTAGGATGTGTAAATAGTTACATTATTTTTTAGAGTATATTCAGGAAGGGAAAGACGGAAGAGACAATGGTAGACTTCTTTTCTTTCACTTTTTTTTTTTTTTAGAAATGTTTGAATCTTGAATATAATTATAAGTACAGGAGATTGGGATTGCAAATGTAAAAAAAAAAAAAAATGAATACTTTTATAATAAATTATCAAAAGTACAAAAAATTAAAAAAAAAATGAGCAAAAAGTTAGGATAGAATATGAGTTTTGGACCATGAAACGTATGGCTATCTAGTCCTAGAGGATGTTGAGTTGTAAATATATATTTATTTTAGGTAATATTTCAAAAACTTCAAAACTTAATTAAGCCCTTGCTTTTAAATATTTTAACATGTAGAATTAGTCACGTCATTGATACGGATTTGAATGTTTAATTCTGTTGTGAGCTCTTGAGATTTCAAAGATGTTGGTAACTTCAGGAATTTATGTAAGCTTCTTTATTTCTCTGCTTCTTTCCAACTCTTCAATTAATTTCAAGTTTGAATCCTTTTCTGTTGCGTGAACTAATTTCAGAGTGATTTGGGAGATAATTTTCTAACTAAATAAAAAAAATGAATCAAACAAGAATAAGAGATTAACATTAATAATAATTCATGTTTTTAGAAAATAGTGATAACTCAAATGGGTATATATGATGTTGTACCTGGAGAAAAAAGAAAAGGTCAAACAAAAACCTCAAACTTAGTTTTACATTGCAGGAAAAGAATGCTTACAGATATCAACATGAATATTTGCAAAAATTTACCTTGATAAAGCCACAGGTTTCCAGAAATTGTCTATACTGTAATCTATTCCGCCAGTACTCCTCCTGAGCCTTTTCCTTTTCCTGCATCCAGATCCCATGCTTAAAACAATTAGTACATAAAAGACAAAAAAGCTCATAAATTAATGAATCCAGCTGTCCACTTCTAACGCATGCAAGGACACCAAAATTCAAATTTTGTATATTTCTATGCCAGCTAGATATTTACACCAGAAAACAGGTATCAAGATTCATGAAAACCAAATCAACTAAAGATGGGTTTTAAACAAACAAAGGAAAATAACAAGATTACTCATCACAAATAACATGAGGAAAGCAATATATTTTATACCAATGTTCAAAAACATGTGCTTATAAAACATAACTTTAAATAAGAACCAAGCAGCTAAGGTTTGAGTTTGAAAAAAAGGCAACATGTACAGGAACTTCGTTTTTGTTCTCATTGAGTTGAGCAATTGGGATATCATTATAGTAGATAATTCTCAAGATTTGAGCTGTGATGTTAATTCAAGAATCTAGCTACTGAAATTTAGAACATGGTCTTTGTTTGTGGACATAACTGTAGTCTAGGGTATCAAACCAAATAACGTACCAGTAGCTTAAATACACGTGTTCTTCCAATTCGAATAAGTGGTAACTGAGTCAAACACAATGCAATATGAAGTTGACTAAGTTCTTAGACGAGATTTTTGTTTTGGCCTCTCTTCTTGCTGTAAACAAGCTTTTCATTTTTTCAAGTGAGACTCCTATGTAGTATCCCTGTAGAGGACAAACATTGGATCAACTATAAGATTGCTCCTTTGTGACCAAAAGATCACTGGTTTAAGTTGTGAAAATACCCTTTCTACGAAAGAAATTACAAGAACACATTTCATAGAATAAAGAAAGTAACAATCTAGAAAGTTGAAAGTGATGACCTAAGAGATCTAATGAGGGTAGTGCCTAAAAACATGCTTTTAAGTGATTGGGAGACAATCTGCAAGGGTTGGATAAATGCACCAAATTATCAGAATAAGTGCAAAAAGGTCAGAGAGAATAGATTAACTGAGAAAGATGTGTCAATTGTAAAGTACACTAGCAGTTCCATTTCATTTGCTAAGCACAAACATAAAATGGTAGGTTTCTTGTCATAGTCCCATTTGTTATATTTATTTATATAAATTATTTATTTAATGAATTAACACACTAGGAACAAGGTGATACGAGGGTTAGCCAAGTTGATGTCCGTGACCGTACTTACCAGAGAAAATCTATTATGCTGCTACTACTATAATTTACTATACATTAAAATTTACGAGAGTTTGAGTAAGTTTACAATACATTAAAATTTACTGCTATAATTTTTGCACAATAGATAATCTATTATGCTGCTACTTTTCCTGATAAATGATAATACATTTCATTTTCGAGTATGACCAATTAAATTAAGAGAGATAGACCATTATAGTTTGAACCTGCATACCTCTTTCTTGTTCTCCCTCTTTTGATGTGTAGAATGGTTATTTTTTTCCTTTGCCACGAACCGATTGCATCATGTTATTCTTAATCTTGAACATAACTTAATTTACATTTCAGTTTATATACTTTGTTTAAGAAAATATTCTTCCAATGGCTTCTAGTACCTCTTATATACAAAAATATTGAGATCTACTCGTAACTGAATAGAACTTTGCTTCTAATTGAACCAATTGATGCTTGTGAACTTTAGGCTCAGACTTATTTCAGTTAGTAGAGATATATGCATGTACCTGAATGGAGATGTGCTTGTAATCATACAGAACTATGTCTATAATTGAACAAATTGATGTCTGCAAGATAGTCTTGATTTTAGATTGTATAAAGGTAGATATATGCATGTAATTGAATTAAGATATGCTTGGAACTAAGTTGAAATCCACTTGAAACTAAATAGAACTATGTTTATAACTAAACCAATTGATGCTTTTGAAACTAAATATCATACTTGATTTAGTTAACAGAATTATATACATGTAACTGAATGAAGATATGCGTGTAATTAAATAGGGCTCTACTTTAACCATACAAAACTATGCTTATAACTAAACAAATTAATTCCTGCAAAACAGAGTCTTAAATTATGTTGTATAAAGGGATATATCTGCATGTAAATAAGTGGAGATATGCTTATAGCTAAATTGACATCTACTTGAAACTAAACAATATGTATATAAATTGAACATAGATGTGCTTGTAACTAAACAGACCTTTATTTGTAACTATACAAAACTATGCCTATAATTGAACAAATTAATGCCTGCAAGACATAGTCTTAAATTAATTCGTATAAAAGGCGATATCTACATGTAACTGAATAGAGATGCGCTTGTAATTGAACAAACATCAACTAGCAACTAAATAGAACTATGCTTATAATTGAACCAACTAATTCTTCTATAATTGAGGCTTGAATTGTTATGTTGATAGAGATATCAGCATGTAACTGAACGAAAATGTGCTTATAACTAAATAAGGCTCTGCTTGTAACCATACAGAATGGTTTCCTGTAATTGAACAAATGAATACCTAGGGGACATAGTTTTAAATTATGCTGTACAAATGGAGATATCTGCATGTAACTGAACGAAGATATGTTTATAATTAAACTAACATCTACTTGAAACTAAACTGAACCATGCTTATAATTTATCCAATTGATGCTTGTGAAACTTGGGATTAAACTTGTTTTAGTTAATGGAGATAACATGCATGTAACTGAATGATGATGTGCTTGTAACTAAACAAAGCTCTACTTATAACCATACAAAACTATGCCTGTAACTGAATAAATTAATGCTTGCAAGACCTAGTTTTACATTAAGTTGTACAAAGGGAGATATCCGCATATAACTAAATAGGATATACTTGTAACTAAATTGGCATCTACTAGTAAATAAACAAAGCCATGCTTGTAACTAAACCAATTGATTCCTGTATAACTTAGGCTCAAACTTGTTAAGTTAATAGAGATATGCATGTAACTAAATGCAGATGTGCTTGTAACTAAACATGGCTTTACTTGTAACCATAAAAAATTGTTCTTGTAACTAAACAAATTAATGTCTGCAAGATATAGTCTTAAATTAAGTTGTATAAGGGAAGATATCTGCATGTAATTAAACAGAAATACGCTTGTAATTGAACTGACATCTACTTAAAACTAAACAGAACATTTCTTGTAACTAAACCAATTGATGCTTGTGAAACTTGGGCTTAGACTTGTTTTAGTTGATATATATATATATATATATATGTAACTGAATAAAGATGTACTGTGCCTATAACTAAACGCATTAATGCTTATAAGACATAGTCTTAGATAAGGTTATATAAGGAAAGATATATGCATATAACTAAACAGAGAAATGTTGATAACTAAACTGACGTCACCTTATAACTAAATGGAATCGTGCTTTTGACTAAACCAATTGATAGTTGTGGGACTTTAGTTTAGATTTGGTGCAATAAACAAAGATATTTGCATATAACTAAACAGAGATGCATTTGTAACTAAACAAGGCTCTACTTGTAACCATACAAAACTGTGCCTATAACTCAGCAACTTAGTTTTGGTACCATTAATAGAGAGATGTGCATGCTTAGAATTGACTAAGATCTGTTTGTAAGCAAATAGAACTGTGCTTGTAACTCAACTCATTGATGTGTTCAATTACAAGAACTGTTCCGTTGGGTTATAGGCATTGTCCTGTTCAATTACAAGCACAACTATATGCAGTTACAAGCAATGTTCTATTTGGTTACAAGTAGATCTTAGTTCAGTTTCAAGCATATCTCTGTTTAGTTAATGCTCATCTTTCCATTTATGGTAGCATATCTAAGCCTAAGTCTTACAAGTATCAATTGGTTCAATTATAAGTACGGTTCCATCTACTTACAAGCTGTTAGTTGTGCACTTATGAATGAAGTTATATTCTTAAG
The DNA here is from genome assembly GCA_911865555.2 of Thlaspi arvense. Classification (NCBI taxonomy): domain Eukaryota; kingdom Viridiplantae; phylum Streptophyta; class Magnoliopsida; order Brassicales; family Brassicaceae; genus Thlaspi; species Thlaspi arvense. The sequence continues at coordinate 5,407 of CAJVSB020000909.1, read as the reverse complement.
TGGAAGTCATTTGACATATAAGCTAGATCCAAAATCTAGGAAATGCATATTCTTGGGATATGCTGATGGAGTGAAGGGGTGTTGCCTGTGGGATCCCACTGCCCACAAGGTCGTAGTCAGCAAAGATGTTATATTTGTAGAAGAAAGGCTACAAAAAGAAGACGACAACACCACAATGATATATGTGGAAAAGAAGTTTGAACAAAATGATTCTTCTATAGTAACACCAAAGCACAATGAAGTAGAACTAATTGAGTCTGTGACTCAAGAACCGCAACAGTCAAATCGCACAAGGAGACCGCCAAGTTGGCACACAGATTATGTGATGGAGAGCAATATTGCATACTGTCTTTTAACAGAGGATAGGGAGCCATCAACTCTCCAAGAAGCAATGAGCACCTCAGATGCATCTCAGTGGATTGCAGCAATGCAAGAAGAAATTGAAGTCCTACACAAGAATAAAACTTGGGAACTTGTGCCACTGCCAAAAGGAAGACAGGCCATTAGTAATAAATGGGTCTATAAAATTAAGAGAAGTAATAATGATGAACTGGAGTGGTATCGTGCTAGATTAGTGGTGAAAGGTTATGCTCAGAAAGAAGGGATTGACTTTAATGAAATATTTTCTCTGTGGTTCAGCTTACTACAGTACGAGTAATGCTGGCGATGTGTGTTGTGCTTGACTTAGATCTAGAGCAACTAGATGTGAAAACAACTTTTTTTTCATGGAGATCTTGAAGAAGAGATCTATATGCTCCAACTAGAAGGTTTTGAAGAAGAAGGAAGAGAGAACTTAGTTTGCAAGTTAAACAAATCTCTGTACAGTCTAAAACAAGTGCCAAGGTGTTGGTACAAGAGATTTGATTCTTTCACTATGAGCTTGGGATACAGCAGACTTAATGCAGACCTTTGCGCATATTTCAAGAGATTTGATGAAAATAATTTTGTTATCTTATTGTTGTATATAGATGACATGTTAGTAGCAGGCCCCAACAAAGATCGTATTAAAGAATTGAAAACTCAATTGGTTAGGGAACTTGAAATGAAAGATTTGGGACCAGCAAACAAGATTCTAGGGATGCAAATTCACCGAGACAGAAATAATAGAAAGATTTGGCTTTCCCAGAAAAATTACTTGAAGAAGGTCTTACGGCGCTTCAACATGCAGGATTGTAAGCCAATTTCTACCTCAATTCCTGTTAATTTCAAATTATCCTCCAATACGTGTCCTAGCTATGAAGAAGAGAGGGGGGAGATGTCTCGAGTACCGTATGCATCAACAGTGGGAAGTTTGATGTTCGCTATGACTTGTACAATGCCAGACATTGCACATGCAGTGGGAGTGGTTAGCCAGTACATGGCGAATCCTAGTAGAGAGCATTGGAATACTGTAAAAAGGATTCTAAGATACATTAAGGGAATCTTTGATGTTGCATTATGTTATGGAGGATCAGACTCTATAATTAAGGGGTATGTTGACTTAGATTATGCAGGTGATCTTGATAAAAGCAAGTCTACTACAGGTTACGTGTTTGCACTTGCTGGTGGAGCTGTAAGATGGGTCTCAAAACTGCAATCAGTTATAGCTATATTAACAATTGAAGTAGAATATGTAGCAGGTACACAAGCTATTAAAGAAGCAATATGGTTGAAGTTAATATTGGAGGAATTCGGGCACAAACAAGAGAAGAGTTCTCTATTTTGTGACAGTCAGAGTGCTTTACATCTTGCAAGGAATCCAGCCTTTCATTCAAAGACAAAACACATACGAGTTTAGTATCACTTTGTTCGTGAGAAAGTGGAAGAAGGAACTGTGGACATGCAGAAAATTCATACAAAAGTGAACCTAACAGATTTTATGAGAAAAACAGTCAACACAAACAAGTTTGTTTGGTGTCGATCCTCGTGTGGCCTAACAGAGATGTAAGCAACATGAAAATAGCAGGATAAGAAGGATAGTGTGAAGATATGATTGATATTCAATCAAATCTTCAAGTGAGAGATTGTGGGGTCCAGTCCCATATAAAAACAATTAAAAAGGAAAGAAAAGAGGGGAGGAATGCGGTTGCCTCCATTATTGACCGCATGAAAACAAAAAACAATTAAAGAATGCGGCTGCCCCTCTAATGTTCACTACACGCCAAAGAAAAAAATGAAAATTGCAACTGGAGACTCTACAGAAAAGAGGCAAAACGCGGTTTTGATACCGTGTACGAAAGGGGAGGTGTGAGGCCTATAAATAGGCCTCCCCCAAACTCCTCAAATTATCCCTCAAGGCATTCGAAAGCCACTGAGAAAAATAGTATAGAGAGAGAAAGTTAGAGAGTTTTTATTTTTTCCTTAAATAGAGAGAAGTTGTAACTCCTACTTTTCCTCATAGTGAAACTCTTCTATCCTTACTCGTGGTTTTACCCTAAATTTATTTGAAGGTTTTTTACGTAAATTCTTGTGTCCCTGTTTTGTTATTTCATCTCATTTATTAGCCACAATTTTACTTTATCGGGCCCGTCATTTTCCCAACAGAAACAACTCCTTTCCTCCGCTTCTTTCCAAGTCAAAACCACTAATTCATCTTTAATTTTGAGAAATAAATACCCATTTCAAATTTAAATAATTAAATATAGAAAAATCCAAGCACCAAAAATTATAGATTTTCGTGAATTTTATAACTATAAATAATTAGGAAGGAGATGGAAGCGAGACTCTACTTTCCATTAACTGATTCGATTGATTTTCACAATCCTCTTCATGTAACATTGATTTCAAGCCGTCTAGTACATGTCTTAAGAATTCGAAACTAGATCCAACTCCACCCGCCCATTCGATTGATTTTCACCTTCCTCCTCCTCGGTCGAAAACATTGATTTCACGTAATCAACAAGCAAAAGAAACGGATCTTCTTCCGGTTCTTTCGCTTGACCATATACATCCATAGTTGAATCTTTGTGGTTTGTGATGTCATTCATGAGAGAATGATCTATAACGGTATTCATCTGTTCATTTCAGCCCTTGAAAACCTAGAACATATGGGCCACCAATCTCTTTAAACGGTGAATAAATTGGCAAAAGGAATAGCGATGTGGGAGGCTCTAAAGAACTCTATAGAAATACAGCGTGAACAGCTAGGATTGAAGAGATTTCACGAATGGATTGGAATTTTTGGGAGATTCTGGAGGGAAATTTTTGGGGGCAAAGAATTTCAAAAATCTAAACGGAAATTATGCTGATTAACTTTTAGGATTAGTTATAGTCTATTAATATTCATATTTTTTAAATTAGTATTTAATTGTGATGTTATTTAAAAGAGCATAAGATTATGTTTTAATAATTGAATTTTAATTATATAAATTTTTAATTTATATCAATTTAATTTTAAACAATTTTACGTGTAGATATATGTAATATTTACAATAGACCAAATAGATACACTAAGGTTTTGAGTGAAATTAATTTAGCGAAAATTGGACTTAGAGAAAGGATCCGGAAATACCATGATTAATTATAATTTGGTGAAAATAGGGAAATAATTTTACACTTAGTTATTTTTTAAATTACTAATTTATATAAATTTGATTGATTATAAATAAATACCTATTAAAAATTATAAAAAGATAAATAATTTATAGTTTTTAAATTAGTGTTCAATTAATATGTTATTTTAAAGAGAATGAAATTATGTTTTGACATTAAATTTTAGTCATATAACTTTTTAATTTGTATCAATTCAATTTTTTTTAAAAAAAATTATGTCAATATATAGGCGGACATAACCTAAAACCTTGTAGCCCTGTACCGTATATCACCGTTCTCATTGCCTTAATTGCTTTCTCGTGCTTACTCGATATCTATAAATATAAAGATAGTGAATATAGATTTATTAGTTTAAACTAAACTATTCTTCTAGTGCTATATAATTATCTACAATATTATACTAATTATTCTAATAAATTTAAATAATTTTCTATAAATTAATTTATCTTCATAATTTTAAAACTTCACATTTATCAACTACTAAATGATTTATCTCTATAATTTTTGGAACGTTGCAATGACTGCTTTCTTATTAATACTTCTACATATGGAACTTAAACATGTGTTTGTTTCTATTTTAGTGGGGGGGTTGTAGAGAGATCTTATTCTTTTTCAGGGAATACAATGCTTATATAAAAGTATTCCTTAATCATACATTATATATATATATATATATATTATATCTGAATTAATCGATTCATATCTAACTTCATTATTGCATATGGGATAGAGATTTAATTTGAATTTCTTTAAAACCCAATTTTGGGATTTTAAAAGTTGATTTAAGTCTTTTATCAATCCCATAACTTGTTCAATGTAGTCTCTTAACTTTAATTTGAACAAAGTGATGATTTTTTAACTTTAATTCAAACAAAGTGACTTTTTAACTTTAATTCATTGCAAAATGTAATCTGGGCCTTTTGAGGCTGTGAATCCATCAAATTAAAATTTTACATCTATTTTATTAATTTTTTGCATTGAAATATATTTTTTTTGCAGAAACTCGTAATATTTGCATCAACATATATTTCATTGCAAAAACTAATAATTTTTTTGCATCAATATATATTTTCTTTGCAAAAACTAATAATTTTTGCATCAATATATATTTTCATTGCCAATAAATTTTGCAGCAATATATTTTTGTTTGTAAAAACTAATAATATTTTGTATCAACCTATACTTTTGTTGCAAAAGCTAATAATGTTTGCCTTAACATATGTTTTCATTACAAAAACTAATAACTTTAGCATCAAAATATATTTTTGTTGCAATCTCTAACGACTTTTGCAACAACTTATATTTTCGTTTATATATTTTTTGTTGCCAAAACTAAGAATTTTTGTGTCCATGTATTTTTGTTACAAAAACTAACATTTTTTGCAACTAACATATCATTTTGTTGCAAAACACAAAACAATTGGCATCAAAAAAATAATTTTGTTACAAATTAGACTCTTCCTTGCCTGTTTTGCAGCAAGATATATTTTTGTTACAAATCATAGAGCTTTCCAACAAAATTCAAAATTGATGCAAAATTTTTGTTGCAAAAACCTGTTTTTCTTGTAAAAAGACCGAGGCAACCACAAAAACAAGCAGCAATGGTTGTAGGAGAACTAGGAAATGCAAGCGAGGAAGAAGAAAAACAATCACAAAAGCAGAGGCAGTGGTCATATATATCTAGGAGTCAAAACTAACTAGGGTTTTAGATTGAGATTACATGAAAATGATATGGGGTTTCAAAAATGATTATTAGTAAACAATATACCTAAATAAAAAAAAGCTAGTCGGTTGGTATCAGGTAACTTGTTAGTCAGCTGTCAAGTTGTTGGATGGTTAGGATCAAGGCTGAACGATTGCCAAGTGAAAGATGAAG